>CAUYPK010110811.1:0-121933 GCA_963574355.1 Loris lydekkerianus | reverse complement strand
TTGCTGGCTCTCTGTGTCCTCAAAGGGATGATTGTAGGCAGATCCCACCGGCAAGAGATGTCTGGAGTCTTGTCTCCCCAGATTCGCCAGGCCCAGTTACAGGGAAGCTGTTACTCAGCCGCCATCTTTAATCCCTCCCAGTCAAACTTCTTATAAATGTATCACGATGAGACTGTCTTGTATTGGTTCAGCAGCTGACAAGTAGATCTTGACAGCCGAAGATAAAATGCAGGTAGGTGGATGTGGCTCCCTATTGCCTCCCTTGCCTCTTCACGGAAGAGTCTCCAAAGGTCAGGGATGCTAACACCTCGTGTAGTTACCTGCAGTTCTGGAGACTGGGCAGTCCAAGGTCAAGGTGCGGCCATGGAACCTGGTGGGGGCTGCTCTCTGCTCCCAAGACAGCTCCGGTGGCTGTGTCCTTGCATGGTAGAAGGATGAAGGGTGAGAGAGCAGAAAGGGCTTGTTTTCTGTGTGTTTTTTTTTGTTGTTGTTTGTTTGTTTGTTTTAAGATAGAGTCTCACTGAGTCACACTGGGGCTGAGAGCTGTGGCATTATAGCTCACAGCAACCTCAAACTCTTTGGTTCAAGGGATCCTCTTGCCTCAGCCTCCCAAGATATAGCTAGCTAGGACTAACGGCACCCACCACAATGCCCGACTATTTTTTATTTTTAGAGACAGGGGTCTCACTCTTGCTCAAGCTGGTCTCAAACCCCCGAGGTCAGGCAATCCACCTACCTCGGCCTCCCAAAGTGCTAGAATTATAGGCATGAGCCACTGCAACCGGCCTCATTCAGTGTTTTTACCTAAAACACTGTAAGAGAAGTTCTGGGATTTAAAGATGAATAAAGCATTTTCTATCCTTCAGAACTAACAGCAGAATAATAATAGAATCATCAAATAAATACGACACAGCTGGTAAAGGTGCAGTCCCGGCATCAACAAAAAGAGCAGGGGGTATATGAAAGGGAAGGTGCCTAACTCTGGGCAGTTTCAGAGGAGTTGTCATGTGAAGTGACATGCTACCTCAAGCTAAAGGATGTGTGGGAGTTGCCTAGGGGGTAAAAGTATGTGTGTGTGTGTGTGTGTGTAGGAGGCAAAGGTGAATAAGCAGGTATTTAGATTACCCTAGAAGAGGGAAAGGCTAATATAAAGACATGGGATGTCAATGAACAGAGTATGTGCAGAGACCAGGAGAACAGGAAAGGAAAAAAACAAAACAAAACTGAGAGCTCAGGGCCTTCTAGATCGTGTAGGTTGGGAGAGGGGTGAGAGGGAGGAGGTGGCGGTCACTCGTCTTTTGCAGATGACAGTATTTTGACTGGCAGAGCTAGAGACAAGAGTATTCCATGAGTTGAGATAGCACAGTCAGAGAAAAAAAAAAAAAGGTCATATTCAGGCGACAGCAAAGTTTAGCTGATTTTTAGTGAAAATAACAGAAATGGTTAGAAGGAACCTCTGATTAAGAGTTTGAACTTTAATTTCTTGGGAAACCATTAAGGTTTTTTGTTTCTGGTTTTATTGTCATTGTTATTTTTAAGGAATAATTTATATCCAGTAAAATTCCTTATTTTGGGTATTATGTAAGTTTCAGCAAATGTGTATAGTTGTGGTTGTATTTACAACAGCAAATCAAGTAGACAATGGGCCTAACATCCCACAAAGTCTGTGCCTCTTTTTAGTTAACACCCCCTCCCTTGCGTGAGCGCACACACAAATACACACACACCGCCTAACCTCTCAAAACCACTTATCTGTTCTCCATCTCCCTAGTTTTGCCATTTCCAGAATGTCCTACAACTGGAATTACATATGAAGTAGCTTCTCGAGTCTGGTTTCTTTCACTTAGAATAACACATTTGAGAGTCATCCTTGTTTTTGTGTGTGTCAGTAGTCCATTCCTTATTTTGCTCAGGAATATTCTGGTGTGTGGATTTATCCATTGTTTATCCATTCCCTAGCTGAATGACATTTAGGTTGTTTTCATTTTGAGGCAATTCTAAATAAATGTACTATCAACATTTGTGTATAGATTTTCGTTTGAATATACATTTTCCATTCACTTGAGTAGATACCTGAGTGAATAAAAGTAAGATTACTGTGTCAAATAAATGTTTCTTGTGTATGCTTAGCTTTACTTAAAAAAAGAAAACTGCCAAAACATTACTGAATGAAGAGGGTTCAGCTGCCTGAACCAAGTCACTCTGAGCCAATATGCAGAGAGGGGGATAGGGCCACCAACCTTAGTCAGAAGGTTAGCAATTCTGGAGAACAGTGACAGTAGCCTCTTCAAGACTGTTCTCTTTTTTCCTTTCCAAAACCACAGTTTTACACATGAAAGTTCAAAGCAAAAACCATGTTAACTCATATCTTAAAAAACAGCATAACCCATGACCCATAATAAATAATAATCAGCCTAACCCATGACCCAAACCAACATTCCAATTCAAAAGTTAATCTCCTAAATCAATTGCCCCAAACTACTCAAGACATACACTTTTAGGTTAAAGCAGAATTTACAAAACAGCAAGAATGGGAGACATGAGGTGAAGGTCACGTGGGTCCTAGACCGACCAGGCCAGCTGTGTCCTCGCAGGCCTAGCCTGACTGACTCCATCTTTTTTTTTGGCCGGGGGTGGGTTTGAACCTGTCCCTCCGGCACATGGGGCTGGTGCCCTACTCCTGTGAGCCACAGGCAGCGCCCTACTGACTCCATCTTATTCTCACTACATGCACTCTCAAAACTATTTTCCGAAGTAGTTGTAATATTTTGTGTTCCCACCAGTAGTGAGTGGAAGTTCTGATTATTCTGCATCCTCACCTGCTCTTGGTACAGGCATCCCTCATTTTATTGTGCACAGATCTGTTTTTACAAATTGAAGGTCTGTGGCAACCCTGCATGGATTGAATCTATTGGCACCATTTTTCCAACAGTACATGTTTACTTCATATCCCTGTGTCACATTCTGGGAATTCTTGCAATGTTTCAAACTTTTTCATTATCATCTGTAATGGTGATCTGTGATAAGTAATCTTTGATATTAATATTGTGATTATCTGGGGGTGCCACAAACCACACCTGTATAAAACAGCAAACTTAATTGATTAATGTTGTGTGTGTTCTGACTGCTCCACCAACCAGCTGTCTCCCTCATCTCTCTCCCTCTCCTTGGGTCTCTTTATTTCCTGAGACACAATAATATTGAAATTAGGCCAGTGGACTGTTTTAAATGTCCTACTGAAAGGAAAAATCTCAAGTCTCTTACTTTAACCCAAAAGCTAGAAATGATTCAGCTTAGTGACGAAGGCATGTCACAAACCAAGACCGGCTGAAAGCCAGACCTCTAATGCCAAATGTTAGCCAAGCCGTAGATGCAAAGAAAAAGTTCTTGAAGAAAATCAAAATTACTACGCCAGTGAACATGTGAACAATAAGGAAGCAAAACAGCCTTTCACTTATGAACACACACATGTAAGAAAGCCAAAGTTGTAGTGGTCTGGACAGAAGATCAAACCAGCCACAACATTCCCTTAAGCCAAAACCAGACCAAGGGACTAACTTTCCTCAATTCCATAAAGTCTGAGAGAGGTGAGAAAGCTGCAGAAGGGAAGCTGGAAGCTAGCAGTGTTGGTTTGTGAGATTTCAGGGAAGAAGTCATCTCCGTAACACAAAAGCACAAGGTGAAGCAGCAAGTGCTGTTGGAAAAGCAGCCCACGAGAGTCCAAAAGATCTAGGCAAACTAAGATGTCACCTAGCCCCAGCAACATCAGCCCACATCCCAAAGTCCCAAAACACCAGATGCTGGGGTGGATGTGGAGAGAAGGGAACACTTCTACACTGCTGGTGGGAGTGCAAACTAGTACAGCCTTTTTGGAGAGAAGTATGGAGAATCCTCAAAGGTCTCAAAGTAGACCTTCCATTTGATCCTGCAATTCCATTATTAGGTATCTATCCAGAAGGACAAAAACCATTTTACCACAAAGACATTTGCCCCAGAATGTTTACTGGGGCTCAGTTCATAATTGCCAAGTCATGGAAGCAACCTAAGAGCCCATCAACGCCAGAACAGATCAACAAACTGTGGTATATGTATACCATGGAATATTATTCAACCATTAAAAAAGATGGAGACATTACATCTTTCACATTTACCTGTATGGAGTTGAAATACATTCTTCTTAGTAAAGTATGGCAAGAATGGAAAAATAAATATCCAGTGTACTCCATGCTAATATGAAACCAATATATAAACAATTACATGTTCATATGAGCAATAAAACAGTCTAGTATAGGAGTAGAGAGAGATGGGGGAGGGGGAGGATGATTGGCAGAAGGAGGGAAGGCATGAGGCAGGATCTCACCTATCAAGCACATTGTGAGAGTGGATAACACGCCCCCTAGGTAAGGGCTCTTTTATAACTGGAACTTTACACTGGAACTGAGAGCAATGTAACCTAAAAATTTGTACCCTCATAATAATTTGAAATAAAAACAAACAAAAAATAACCACAAAAGACCTAGGTAAGATACCGTATATACTCTAGTATAAGCCGAGTTTTTCCGGCACAAAATTTGTGCCGAGTTCAGGTTTTTCGGCACAAATTTTGTGCCAAAAAAAACTCGGCTTATACTCGAGTATATACGGTAATTGATGAAAGTGGCTACGCTAAACAGATTTTCAATGTAAATGAAACAGCCTCCTACTGGAAGAAGATGCCGATTTTCATAGCTGGAGAGGAGAAGTTAGTGCCTAGTTTCAAAGCCTTAAAGGACAGGCCACTCTTGTTAGGGGCCAGTGAAGCTGGTGACATTTAGTTGAAGCCAATATTCACTTACCATTCCAAAAATTCTAGAGCTCTTCAAATTATCCTAAATCTACCCTTTCTATAATCTATAAATGGAACAACAAAGCCTAGATGGCCACACATCTGTTTATAGCAAGGTGTACTGAATATTTTTAAGCCCACTGTTCAGATATGTTGCTCAGAAAAAAAGGTTTCTTTCAAAACATTACTACTTAATTATTAATAACAATGTGCCTAGTCACTCAAGAACTCCGATGGAGATGTGCCAGGAAATGAACGTTGTTTTCACGCCTGTTAACACAGCATCCATTCTGCAGCCTGTGGATCAAGAAGTAATTTCAACTTTCAAGTGTTATTATTTAGGAAATAACATAGATGGTGATTCCTCCAATGGATTTGGGCAAAAGTAAATTGAAAACTTTCTGAAAGAGTTCACTATTCTAGATGCCACTAAGAACATTTGTGATACATGGGAGGAAGTCAAAATATCATTAATAGGAGTCTGAAGGAAGTTGATTCAAACTCTCATGGGTGACTTTGAGAGGTTCAAGACTTTGGCGCAGATGTGGTGGAAATAGCAAGAGACCTAGAATTAGAAAGCGGAGCCTGAAGATGCACCTGAATGACTGCGATCTCGCGATAAAACTTTAACAGACGAGGAGTTGCTTCTTATGGATGAACAAAGAAAGATGGAATCTGTTCCTGCTGAAGATACTGGGAACAGTATCGAAATAACAACAAAGATTTGGGATGTCCTGGTAAACTTAGTTGACAAAACATCAGCAGGGCTTGAGAAGATCAACTCCAATTTTGAAAGTTTTACTGTGGGTAAAATGCTAACAAATAGCATCACATGACACAGAGAGATCTTTCCTTGAAGGAGGAGTCAATAGATGGGAAATGCCATTGTTGTTTATTTTCAGAAATTACTACAGCTCTCCCAACCTTCAGTGACCACCAGCCTGAGGAGCTGGCAGCCATCAACATCGAGGTAAGACTCTCCACCAACAAAAAGATTACAACTTGCTGAAGGCTCAGGTGATCATCAACATTTTTAGCAATTATTTATATGTATATAATTTTTTTTTTTTTTTTTTTGAGGCAAAGTCTCACTCTGTCAACCTGGGTAGAGTGCTGTGATGTCATAGCTCACAGCAACCTCAGATTCCTAGGCTCAAGCGATCCTCCTGCCTCAGCCTCCCAAGTAGCTGGGACTATAAGCACCCACCACAATGCCCAGCCAATTTTTCTATTTTTTAGTAGAGATGGGGTCTTGCTCTTGCTCAGGCAATAAAATATTTTAAAATTAAGGTATATACATTGTTTTTAGACATAATGCTATTGCACACTTAGTAGACCACAGTTTAGTGTAAACGTAGCTTTCTCTTGCATTGGGAAGCCAAAAACTGTATGTGACTCACTGTAGTGTGATATTCACTTTACTGTGGTGGCAACTGAACCCACACTATCTCCAAGGTATGCCTGTGTTGTAGTTTTTAATTTTAGCTATTCTAATATGTGTGTAGTGGGTTTATTAATAACTTGCATTTCCTTAATGACTAATTCTATTGAACATTTTTTCAGGTGATCTTTTGCCATCCTTATATCTCTTTTTGTGAAGAGTCTTTTCATATCCACTAACGTGACACGATCATAGGAGATGACCCCAGCAGTGGGGCCAGCCTCGCTACTCAAAGCGTTGAATGAGGACTGACGCACCTGTGTCTCCCAGGAGCTTGTTAGTCATGCGGTATCTCAGTCCAGCCTAATCAGAATCTGTATTTAAACAACATCCCTGGGGGACTCATGTGCATGTCAAACTTTGAGAAGTGCTGGTATTCAGAAGAAATTGTAGAACAAAGAAAAAAATGTAAGAGACTAATTTAGGAAGCTGTGTCCATCCTGAGAGTGAGGAATGCTGGCAATCAGAAGGCCAAGGACGTAAGAATCTACACATCTGGTGGCCTGGTCTGGAATCCTGGCTCAGGGGCTTAGTTGCTATCTGTTCCCTTGCCTGGGTCCCACTGCTAGATAAAGGCCCATATGGTAACAAAGAGTCTTGAGAAGAAACCCTTTCCTGTTCAGGCCTCCAGTGACAACCTGTGGGCTGTGTGGGGAGGCCTATCAGGTCCTTAGATAGAACAGGGTGGAATTGTGCTCAGTACACAAGCCTAAGGCCCAGCCTCAGGTCAAAGTTGATGACTGTCCTTAGTTGAAGGGACACACAGATATATTTATCTTTCAATATGATAAAGTTCACAGCAGAGATATCCATCTGCCCATCTCTTTCTTTCTATCTCTACTTAATCTGTCATCTTTCACTTTCTATTAATACCTATCTCTGTCTACCCACCTGTATCTACCCCTAACACTGTCTCTGTCATCTCATTTTATATCTATCTATCTGTCTAAATACTGTACAAGCCCAGGTTATAGGAAAGGGGCAGAAATATTCCAAAACCATTTAAGAGTTGATTTGGGTTTTAGAATGTTTAATAGTGGCTAATGTTTATGTAGAACTGTCTATGTGCCAGACTTTGTATTTTATATGATGTATTATTGGTTTATCCCTCACAATAGCCCAGTGAGGTAGGGACAGTTTTTAGCCCATTGTATACACCAGGTAACTGTGGGCATTGGGGATTCAGTAACTTTCCCCAGGCCCCCCACCTGGATTCCCACCCAGTCTGTCTGGCACCCAATTCTACGGCCTTAGCTGAGCTCACATTGTGAGCCCGGGCTGTGCAAGAGGAGCCCCGGGAGGACACATGCAGAAGCCAGTGTCTGTGGCCCTAGGAGCTTCCTTTGCCCAGAGGGACTAAAGAGATTGACAGATGCCTAGACAAAGTCTTGTAGCTGTCTGCGGAAGGTTCAGGCAGGGCCCAAGGGCACCTGGCTGTCTTGTTTACTACTGAGCAGCTCTCAGTCGAGTTTCCATGGTCAGCCTCTGCTCCAACCTCGGCCTTTCTCTGCAGGCAGAGCTGGACAGTGTCAAAAGCTTGGCTCTCCTTAGATCCCACATAACTGTGGATTTCTCCTCTATCTGGGGAGATAAAGCCAAAGACAGGCTTTTGCTATTTCTCAGCCTCTCTTGACAGCATAGAGGTCTGTACATTGTAAAGATTTCCAAAAAGGAACTCTGTTATGGTTTAGAAGTAAACCTGAAGATGCAGGGTAGACTTGACCCTCTGCTTGCCTTTGTAAAGGCCTCATGCCCTCCCATTCCTACCCCCACCCCCCAAACTGCTAGGTGGACTTGGCCAGCTCTTTGAGTTCAGGGACACGAGTTCCCTTTCCTTCCCCCTTGTGGTGCCTGCACACTGAGCTTGCCCAAGATGAGTACCCCAGGGGTGTTGCTTGTGCCTTAGGAGACTGGAGCTTGGGGAGGCTGAGCTCCATATGAGTAAGAGCAGGGACTCTGGATCCAGGTTGCCAGGCTGAAATCCTAGTTCTTCCACTTACCAGCTGGTTGACACTGAACAAGTCACTTAAACTTTCTGAGCCTTAGTTTTTCCTTTGTAAGATGGAGATAACACTCCCCCTTAGAGATGTTGCGAGGTTTAAATGAGTCATTGTAAGTACAGCTGGTCCCTGACTTATGATTTTTCAAATTAATAATGGTGAGGAAATGATCCACATTCAATAGAAACTATACTTTGAGTTTTGAACTTTGATCTTTTATGTGTATTACTTTTGCTTTTATCATCATGAGATTTTTATCTACAAATTAGGCTTTGTGTTAGATGATTTTGAGCAGTGGTAGACTGTAAGTGTTCTGAGAAACTTACGTAGGCTGGACAAAGCCATGATGTTCACTAGGGTAGGTATATTAAATTAATTTGCCTCACTGTGAGTTCAGGACATAATCCCTTCCTAAGCTGAGAAGCATCTGTAAAGTGCTTAAAGTATCTAACCCAGCGATTTTTCAACTGGTATGCCATGAGAGGATCTTAGATGTAAAGCCAAAAAAAGAAAAAAAATTTTTTTGAGACTGAATCTCACTATGTCGCCCTGGGTAGAGTGCATCACAGCTCACACAGCAACCTCCAACTCTTGGGCCCAAACAATTCTCTTGCCTCAGCCTTCCAAGGAGCTGGGACCACAGGTGCCCTCCACAATGCCTGGCTATATTTTTGTTGCAGTTGTCATTGTTGTCCAGCTTGCCTGGGCCAGATTTGAACCCACCAGCCTGGGTGTATATGGCCGCACCCCACCCATTGAGCTACAGATGCCGCCTACAGCAAAAAATTTTTAAAGATCATTAATTAAATTATTTTTGAAAGAAATTCAGTGCACAGTAAGTTTACTATTTTTTTCACCCTTTTCTTTTGATCAACATAATTTAAGTGTGCCACAGAAGTTTAATTATAAGTTCAAGTGTTCCGAGAGATTAAAAAAATGGGTTGAAAAACACTGTTTTAACCAATAATGGGCACAGTGTGATGATTAGCATGAAGAGAGGTCTTTGGCATCAGACCTGGACTGGACTGGGTTGGAATCCCAGCTCCATCTCCTACCTATGCCCTCAGACAAGTTACTGAACCCCTAGGTTTCAACTTCCACATCTGAAAAATCTGATCAAAACACTTTGATCAGATAGGCTTAAAAGCAGAATGATTACAAAGAGCTGGCCCAATGCCTACCCTGAGTAAGACTGCTGTAATCATTTGCTTTATTTTTTCTTATTTTTAGCTACCCCTCATGAATTGTCATTTGGTTTCTTGGTTTGCTCACCCACCTGATCTGAGGGTGGGAGAGACGTGGCTGCTCTTTGGTTGACTTGTTAGGGTGCCCTCACCCCTAGGCAGGGCAGACAGGAATGGTGGGCAATTGGAGGTGGAGGGCAATGAAGCACCTGAGGTTCTGCACCGAAAGGGCAGAAGTGGCTAGAAGAATCAAGTAGGTGTCCTGAGGAAAGGTGAGCAAAATGACCCTGGCTCCAGGAAGCAGACACTAGGAAAGGTGGCAGCTACAAGGCCCCAAGGGCAGGGGAGCGGAGCAAGGTGGGTGCTGGGTCACCCCCACGCCAGGGTTGCTCAGAGCCTCTGTCCTCCGCAGTCTGCCTGCAGCTGGATCTCCAACACATCCCAGTAGTTCATTATCTATTCCTGTGTGTTTCAGGCCCTTTGCTACTGCTGGGACTGGAGCTCTCAGCCAACCTTGCTGACAGATAATGTGCAAAATCAGAGCACTTTCAGCAAACCGGAGGGAATAACAGGGAAGGGGGGGAGAGATAAAGAGCCAACATCTGCAGAGGATCAGTGGAGAAACCCTGACTCCTGCTAGAAATATCAGATGGGGGGGCCAAGGCCTCTTTTCTGGGTTTCTATGCAAGTGGCCTTGGTGGAGGCTCTGGAGATGCCCTTTGTCACCTCTGTCTTCTGAGGCATCTGCACTGGGCCCTGGGCAGCCCCTCCCACCACTTTGGGAACAGCCTTGAGGAGTCCCTGGGGAGGGGGGCATATTAGGGGTGACAGCTGACACCAGAGAGGTGAGCAGAGCTGAATCATAGAGGGCCTTGGCTGCGGAACCAAGGAACCACCACTGTGTAGTGTAGGCAGCGGGCAGCCAGTGAGGGAAGCAGAGCGATTTGATGGGTGTTTTGGAAACTTCCTTCACAGCTATGTGGAGGATAAGCTTCTTGAAAAGATAAGAGAAATAAACATTAGCTTAGGCTTTTCCTTAAATGTACTATATCTTCCAAGTGAAGCCTAAATCACTGATTTTGCTTCTTTCTAGTTATTATTATTATTATTATTATTCTTTTGAGACAGAGTCTCACTCTCTCTTCCTGGGTAGAGTGCAGTCACATCACCATAGCTCATAGCAACCTCAAACTCTTGAGCAATCCTCTTGCCTCAGCCTCCCAAGTAGCTGAGACTACAGGTGCCCACCATGACACCACCTAGTTTTTTCTATTTTTAGTAGAGACAGGGTCTTGCTCTTGGTCAGGCTTGTCTCGAACTCCTGGGCTCAAGTGGTCCACCTTCCACAGCCTTCTAGAGTGCTTGGATTACAGGTGTAAGCCACCACACCTGACTCTAATTAGGTATTTTTATTGATTGGATCTCTTTAAATAGTTAAAACTTTTGTCTTAAGCCTTTGGTGATGCCCTAATTTGTCCTTTCCCTGCTATGTAAAGTAGGCTACAGGGAAAGAAGGCACCTTTCCCAAACTCATGCAGTGGGTTTTCGGCACAGCCAGGAAGAACTTCACAGAGTCTGGACTCTCAGAACTGTGCTCACACTAGATCCTGCTGTGATCGACCTACCCAACCAGGTTTGCACTTAGCTCCTACAAAGTAACTTGCAGCTTACAAGAAACAGCACAGCTGCACCTGGGAAGCCTGACTGAGACTGAGCTTGGGCCAGACTGTCACAGACCCCTGCCTCAGTTTCCTTCTGCAACAGCCATCTTATACTACTAATGTTTCTCAGTGGGTTCCCTGCCAGCCCCTTCACTGTATTAGAAGTGTAAACTACAGTATCAAAGTTGAGTTTTAGCCTGGTGTGGTGTGAGGCCCTAAAGAAGTCCTCTCTAGGAAATGTGATCAGTAAACAAATGCTGACTAGGGAAATCAATGTTGACCACCTTTTCTAACATATCCAGGTCACCTCTTCCTTCGCTGTGAAAACTGGTCTCAGACTCATGCCTGTGTTGGCAGTTCATCCTAACTGGCTCAGGCTGTGAGGGCTGCTCTGTGGGCCACGCCACTGGCCTCTGTCTCCAGAGCACACCTGACAGGGACTGCATGCAGACAGCACGTTCACGCGGCTGCACTTACAGCATGCTGTGAATTTCACCTAAACACTTCTGCAACTTGAAGTAGAAAATTGTGCACTGTATATCACTTCGATGAACTGATTTCACATTTTATCTATGCTAGTTATTCCCAAATGCAACATAAATGCATTGCTGTCTTTCATGCAGCAGACTTCCAAACTGTGCCATAACAAACAGGTGTCTTTCTACATAGATTTGCTCGTTTTATGATACTGTAGAGTGCTGTGATTCTAGTCTATAGCATGCTCACCCACCCTTGAGTCTTCTGAGGGAAGAACAGGTGAAACACCCTAGATCGCACAAGTAAACAAAGTTTGAGCTTTCTAAGCAGGATGCCGTTGGACTTGAATTGGACTTTGGGCTACGGGGAATGAATGACGCCTTTCACCACAACTACAACTTTCCAACGAAAGGTACAGCAGGCTTGAAAGAAATGAAGCTGAAGACAATTTAGGATTTTTACAAATAAATAGAAAATATAAATTCATTAGTCCTTTGAAAAGAGCACCTATTACTAAGATGGTTTTGGTCAGATTAGTAAAAGCAGGCGTGTACCTGTTTGCTGGGACAGGCTCATAAACATCCTTGCTACAAAGGCTGCCTGGGAGCCAGAGAAGCTGGAGGTCACTTTATTTTCCCTCAGAGAGCGAAGTGTTATCCCAAGAGGATCCAATATTCACCTTGAACTGAATAAAGCCGTTAGCTACTGGCACAAGCCAGCACTGTTATTTCACTGTGACACCATATGGCCCGTATTCTCAAAGCTCTATCCTCCTTGTCTCTAAGTGAAGCACTAAACAGGACAAGCTATGGTTATAAGAAGACTTGGAATCAGCAAGGGGGTAGCAAATAGTGACCACAGCTGGCAAAAATCCATGTAGGAGAAAATACCCCCACATGCACCTTTCAGAAATCAGAGGTGTCTACACCATGCTGCGGGCCTTCCCCCACCTTTCTTGGTTTTAAAAAAACCTCAGAGGCCATCTTTGTACTCCCAGATACTCAAGTGTTTTGTTTTACTCTGTGATATATTGATAGCATGCAAAGATAGTTTTATAGCTTCATTTGAATTGCTGTCTTCTACCCCCAAGCCCAAGTGGGAACTCCAAAACACAATTTTCATCAATTATTATTCCAGGGAATTCAGGAAACACTGAGTGTAATCTCCATTACGATAGCTTTCTAGAATCAGCATGTAACGAACGAGAGCCTGAATAGTTCTTCCTTTCTTGCCATGAGAAAAAAACAATCCACCAGAGAAATCATGTTGCTGATGAGACTGAAATGAGAGCCTGAAGTCAAATGTCCTCCATAAATCTTCCAGCTGGGAAAATGAGGGCAGCTTCCCTAAAAAGGGAGGGGATGGAAGAGAACCGAGTTATCATCTTGAGCCATGTTTACAAGATTCCAGTTTAGGGAAGCCCAGCACCCCAGCACCCTCAGGACTAACGAGGTTGCTAATTTTGTTTTCAAATGTATTTACAAAAGTCAATGAGGACCTAAACTAAAAATTGATAAAGCCCTGAAGAGATTTTTTTTTAAGAGTTCAAGCCTATTTGCCCAACTTTCCAGGTTAGTACTTAGAATTTATCATTACGATGTGAAATTATATTTAGAAAGCCACACCATTAGTTTAAACCAGGCTTGATTTGTACAGCATCTTTACCAACTTTTCCCAAACATAACTACATGTTCTTCCCCACCCTTACCATTATATCATAAGCATTCTTTCATATTATAGTTTACCTTAATATTCCAACAACTAGATGTACCATAAATAACTTTATCATTCCCCTTTTGGTTATTTAGTTTCCAATTTTTCACTATTACAAATAATACTGTAATGAATATTTTGAAACTTTAGCTTATTCTAGCACTTGAATACCTCCTCAGGATAGATTTCCAGAGGTAAAAATGGGTGAAATAGTATATACAGTTTTGCTCCCCTAGATAGTTTGCTAAATTGTTTTTCCAAGGAATTATACCTAGTTATTCAGTCATTAGCAATGAATGAGAAGCTTGTTCTTACTAGCATTGGGAATTAAAAAGTAAAATTTGTTCATTAGTTTAATAGCAAAATAATGTATTTACTGGGAAGCTTTAAAATTTTCACAGCAACCTCAAACTCCTGGGTTCAACAGATCCTCCCGCCTCCCTCCACCCCCTCCAGAATGTTAGGATCACAGGCGTGAGCCACCACTCCTGGTTTAGCAACTTGTCCACTTCCCCCACCTCTGTAATCCTAGCACTCTGGGAGGCCAAGGTGGATCATCCCTTGAGTTTAGGAATTTGAGACCAGCCTGAGCAATAGACCCTGTCTCTAAAATGGGCACCTGTAGTCCCAGCTGCTCGTGAGGCTAAGGCTGGAGGATCCCTTGAACCCAGAAGTTTGAGGTTGCAGTGAGTTGAACTGAAGCCACGGTACTCTAGCCTGGGCAGCAGAATGAGATTCTCTAAGAGAATAAAAAATATACAAAAGAATTTTTTTTTTTTTTTTTTAAGTAAGCAGATACATCCATCTTTTCCTCTCAGCTTTCTTAAATTCCTTTAGACTTAGCAAGTTGTCCCCTTCCCCCACCAAGAGCAGGATTTGCAAATATGTGGGAGAGCAGGTTCCCCAGGGCCTAGGCCACCCTCTCCAGCGGCTAAATCAAATCATCTGCAAGTGTGTCCCAGGCCTCAAGGGATTCCTGCTCAGCAGAGGCTGAGAACCTCTGGTGTAGAATGCAGGAATTCAAATTAGCTTTGAAGGTGCCCAATAAGAAGAGGGGTGGTGGGTAGGTGAGGTGGTGGTGAAGGCAGCAATTCCCTTTTCAGGAAGTGTGAGAGAAGGCAAAATATATAAGGTGATTGTCTGAGGGAGTTAAAAGAAAGGTGCTCTGAAAAATGAAACAGGCGACCTGAACATGTCTGAGGCAGAAGGAAGGACTCTGTGGAAATGAAAGAATGAAGTAAGAGAGAAAGAAAAATGAAGGTCCCAGGAATGCGGGAGAAGAGCTGAGCCGGTGTCCTAGGGAGATGGGTCAGCATGGGTGAGGAAAATGGTTACTGCGCACGGCTGGGTGTGGTGGTGTGCCCCGTAGTCCCAGGTACCCGGGAGGAAGAGGCAGGAGCATCACTTGAGCCCAGGAATTTGAGGCTGCGTCTAGTTATAGTGACACCATGGCACTTCAGCCTGGGTAACAGGGAAGACCCTGCTATCTCTTAAAAAAAATTAGTTATTGGGGGCGGCGCCTGTGGCTCAGTGAGTAGGGCACTGTCCTCCATATACTGAGGGTGGAGGGTTCAAACCTGGCCCCAGCCAAACTGCAACAAAAAATAGCTGAGCACTGTGGCAGGCACCTGTAGTCCCAGCTAATCAGGAGGCTGAGGCAAGAGAATCACCTAAGCCCAGGAGTCGGAGGTTGTTGTGAGCTGTGTGACACCACGGTACTCTACCGAGGGGGACAAAGTAAGACTCTGTCTCTAAAAAAAAAAAAAAAAAGTTATTGGCTCGGCACTCATAGCTCAGCAGTTAGTACTGGCCCAAGCCTGCTAAACAAACAAACAAATATATAACTGAGTGTTGTGGTGGGCACCTGTAGTCCCAGCTACTTGGGAGGCTGAGGCAAGAGAATGGCTTGGGCCTAAGAGTTGGAGGTTGCTGTGAGCTGTGATGCCACGGCACTCTACCCAGGGCAACAAAGTAAGACTCTGTCTCAAAAATTAAAAAAATTAATTATTGTTCATATATGTGAAAGAAAGAAAATAGGTGAAAATGCAAGGGATGTGGGCGCATCAGCTGTTCTCTGATTTCAGAGGAACAAGGTTGTCCCTTGGAAGTCGAGTCAGGGTGGTGGAACCTCTGTAAAATAACTGCTGTGGGGAAGGGGAAATAGAAGGTATATCCAAAGCCGTGAGCTGGCTCTATACGTTGTATCGCCCAGGGTTCAATGAGAAAAGCAGAACCACGTGTGTGAGGTAGAATTTTTAAAATTGTGAATTAGATCTTAAGCAATTGTGGGACACGATGGTGAAGTCTATGCAGACAGTTGCTCTACACCCAGAGTTGAGCCTGAAGTCGCTGTAGAGAACTGACCACAATGAGGGAGAGTGATTGAGGACAACTGGTACCTCCATCTGTCTCACCCTCCCTAGCCCTGAGGGTGTGGGTAACCAGCAGAAGCAGCTGGTGCCCTTTGTCACAGCTCAGCCCCTAGAGGAGCTGCAGGAGCAGGGCCAGCAGGATCTGGAGCCCCACACCGCCCAGGGAGGCCAGTAGATGCCTAACCACACCTGTGAGCTGCCCAGATCTCTGCCTGGTACTGTCTCTGTTGACCTCCCAGCACAAACAGGCTACTGCTTCAAGTTCACCTTCCAAATCCCACTTGGAAAACCTTAGCGGCAAGGGAATTCTGGGAGACTTGGCTTCAGTGAGGCTGAGATGACACCTATGAGGCCACAATACGCGTAAACAGTCTATCTTTTCAAAAGTGTTCTAAAGCACTCCACAGACTCATGCTGGAGTCCAGTACATGGACTAGTCTGCGATCAATGTTTGAGTTTTGTAAGAAGAGCAATGCCAGCCCAAAGGTTATAGTTTGAGCTAAAGTCACATCTTGTATTCACATTGGAATGGTGGCATTTAAAACTAGTTTTCTGGTCCTACAAACAAGTGGTAACAGAGACGCTCTCTCCACTGCTGGTGCTGGTGTGCAACTGTTTTATAATTGTCATGGCAGCAAAAAGTCTGGGGCAAAAGTAGCCCCCGGGGTTTTCAGCCACAGTCTTAACTGAGCTTTTTCTAGACTCAGCACACCCTCAGAACCCAGGCGTGCCAGGGGACTGGGAACTGCTTCCCCGGCTGGAAGCAACAGTGCCTGAGAGTGATTAAAGCTCATGTGGGGGCAGCTCCCTGTGAATTTGAAGACTGCAATGTCCCAGCTCCTCATAAAGCAGCTCACATATTTGCTGTCCAGCGAAGCATGGCTGAAATAACACAATCTCCTTGTTGTAGGTTTGGGAATGCAGCGTCAGCTAGACCCCAGGGCCTGTGGCTTCCGTTCTCCCCTGTGGAGGTGGCCAGCTGAGGAGTCAGGCCCCCGTGGCTCTGAGGGAGGGGGACAACATCTGCTCCGGCCTGAGCCTCCTCCTCCATCTTTCACCTGGCTGTGAACACAAAGGGAATCAGCACCAAGCGAGAGACGCAGTTCAGCTGGGATGGCCACTTCTGAGGCCTTGGACAGGACTAACGTGTGGTCAGACTTGAACGTCATTAAGTTTTACTACCCGTGTGCAATTAAGCTAAGTTGGAAGGTGGAGCCATTTGCTACGTCTTGGGTTTGAAGGATTTTGGAAAACATTCTTGGAACCATGAGACACTGGCTTCCCCCTGCCTCCCTTGATCTCACTCTTCCTTCCCCTCCTCTACAGTTTCATTTTCCTTTCCCCTCCTCCTCCTCTTCTCTGCCCTTTGTTCTCATTCCAGAAACACAAAACCAAGTGTTTGCCGGCATCAGGCCTGTGATGTAGCTGGGGAGACGAGAAGACACAGTGCCTGCCCTCAGGGGACACAGCTATGCGGACACAGGAGGTGGTGGGCAGATGGTAGGTGAGCCGTGTCTTCCAGCAGAAGCAGGAGTTCCCTGGTGGTCGCCACTGTCTTTGGGTCTCTTTGGTCTCCCCTAGCATCCTCCTTTCACGCCCTTTGCTGACCACGACAATATCTCTGAAGAAGAATCTGGCAGCTCGTGGGACACCTACTCACCTTTCTGTGGCCATCTCTGGACCCCATCTCTTGGATGAAGAAATCATTCTCAATTGCCACACTCTTCTCGCTCCCTGAACCTCCAGAAGTAACCAAAGCTTCAAATGCCCAGTCACCCACCCTTCTACGGGCTATGCTGGCCCGTGACATTTCTGCAGTTCTCTCAGAATATAAACACATGGCGTTTTTAAGTCTCTTTCTGATTATTCTCAGTGTTCCTGGATGCTATGTTAGATTTTGCTGTTACCTCTGTTTTCACTCATGTCCCATCCACACCAGTGCTTATAAAGGAGCCAGACGTAGTTTTAAACATAATTTGGCTTCCAGCCAGAATGTCAAATTTATCATCTGCACTTTCACTGGCATCACCCCTGTCCTCCCAACAGCAGCCTCTGGTGCCTGGTCCAACTGTAGCCGGAAGGAGTTAACTGCCAGGGGACTGGAACCAGCTCCTACAGGAGGGACTTGGGAATGGACACTGATCACCAGATACGCAAAATGGTATTGAGCAAAGTGTGAGATTGCTGTGAGATTCAAAGCCAAGGTTCATGTTTGCGTGAGACCATGACGCTCGGTACCAAGATAGATCCACCTTGGAGGTGCCATGTGCAGCTGTCACTATCCCCATGGCTTGGTGGGACTCCATCTGGAGTCAAGAACAGAACTGGAAGTTGCTGTCTGCCTGGTGAACAGAATGCTTCCCCAGTGTCTTCTAGACTCTGAGTTACCCACAGTGAAAAGTGGATTTTGAATTTCTCAGGAGTAACTGGGAAGTAGTAAGGAAACGAGAGAATACATAGGAAACTAGCTGCGTGTTATTGGACGTTACTTATGTAAGAAATCAGGTTGCGTTAGATGATCTTTAATGTAATTTCCAGCCCTAACACTTTAGGATTCTAAGTACTTCTAAATCCTTTCCTTGGTACGCTGATGCTTTTTCTTCTGAGCAGCTTCGATTTATTATCAAAAAGTGTTAGCCCGGACCAAAGGATAGGAGACAGGGATGGGAGGCAGAGGCACATTTTACTATGAGTGGGACAGACAACACACCGTGCATCTGAACCTGCACCCAGCCTCAGATCAATCTGCCGTGTGGCATCATGGGATAACTTCCAATATGGCTGCCCGGCAGACGTTTCTGAGGGTAATTTAAAATTGCTCCTTGAAGTTGCACCACCCCCTTCCGATTCAGCTGCCAAGAGGATACTTTTAAAAAAGAAAAGGTGGGTAGGCCTGGAGTATTTCCTACAAATCCCATACCATAGAATGAGTTAACTGCCAACGAATCAGAAACATATGGTATTCAACAAACTTCTTTCAGAATGCTCACTGTTTAATAACCTAGAGAATCGCTATTTGTCAAAACAGTTGGGGCTTGTTACCAAATCCAGGATCTCTGAAATCCAGTTTGAAATGTATTGTCAAACAAGGCATGGTCTCCAGGGCCAGATTAATGCATCTTTGCTCCATCCACAGGAGATTATTTTCTAATTGTACCATTTGGTGATTGTGACTCAGAGCAGGGCCTAGTTAGCACTGGGGTTTAGACACCTGACCAATTATGCCTAAGTAAATACAGCTTAAAACAAATCAAAGTAAGCACTACTTTAGTCACAGTGCAAAAGAGCATACACTTGCTGCTTCTATTTTCAGAAAATTAATGAACAATTTTAGTTATAGCAAAACAACTCTGCAGAACAAGGGTCAGTTTGCTCTTTTAATCAAGACACTTTGCCAAATATTTACTAAAATAGGGCAGACTCCTTGTAAAAGTATAAATAGTTTTGTTTCTTATTTAAAATAAAAAGGTCCCTAGCACCTTATATGGTCTGATCCTTTGATAGCACTCAAGTGTTTTTATAGTAGGATTTCCATTGTGGTCTCTGCTAAGAAAAAAAGAAACAAGATTGTAGCACGAGGTCAGAGAAAAATGACGCTTCACATAAAAATCCAATAGAAAACTCTGCAGAGCAAAGTGTGAGTAATGTTGTCTCAGGAGGATAAAGTATGTGGTAATGCTGTATTCAGACTTAGGACCAAGTTTTCTGTAGCAGATTTAGTTGGCTGCTTATTGAAGATTCATCCCTCCTTCTTCTTCCTTCCTTTCTAATAGAACCCAGATTCCACTCAGTTATCTATCTTTCTCCAATGTCATCCAAGGGAGAGGCTTCATGCTTAGCTCCAGAGGGAAGTTCTGTTTAAGCCACTCATGGAAGTCCCTCTCAACTGGTTTAGGAATAGGCATGTGACCCAATTCTGTCCAGTAAAAAGTTGGAAGTCTGCTGCAGGGGAGTCTGGGGAAAGGTTTCCTTGCTTCTAAGAAAAAGCAGCAGAAAGAGACAGGTTCTTGTTCCTGTGGATGTTGCCATGTTTGGAAACGATGCTTGCAAAGTGGCAGCCATCTTGCTTTCAGGCGAGGGTAAAGCTGGGGCAAAGACTGGGCAAAATAAAGACAATCAGTGAGAGGTGGAACACAGCCCTCACACATCACATCTGGAGCTCACCTGCCTTTGCATTTCCTTATGTGAAAGAGTACATTTCTTTATTCAAGTTAGTTTGAGTTGTTATTTCCAGTATTTGCAGCCCAAATCATCCCAAATGATTGAATATAGATTTCAAATCAGTGCATGATGGACCAGCCATCCTCCTTTTCTATTACTCTGTCCTAGAAACTTAACCTCTCCCATTGTTTTGCCATAAGATTTCTAAAAGCATACAATTTCCCCAAATATTGTAACACAAAGCTGTAGGCTAATCAATAACTCTAAATGGTGATCATCTACTGATTCCAACTTGTTTCATTTTCATTTCTCAAGATGGGCAAACAAGAGGGGCATCCTAAAGAGCCCTTTCTATAATAACGATTGAGTCAGTAGCAGGTGCCCTCCCAGGACCAGTTGAGTGGGTCCATCCACCTTCTCTCAGGGATACTGTTTGTTAACAGAGAGTTGAGAATATCCAGACAGCTGATAACGCAGAATTGATGGTGAGGGACCTAGAACGGCAAGTCGTACTCATTCAACCAAGAGCCAAACCTCCAGCCAAGGCCTCAAGACCAGCATGAAATATAGGTTCAGAACATAGTTCACTGCCCCAAACCCCAAATTGGGATCTCAAACCTGAGTTCCAGAAGAAGCTTCTTTGCCCCATGTGAAAAGTAAATTTGATCTCAAATTGTCCCTTCAGCAGGAGGTTGACATAACAAATAACATACATTTCATGTTTTGCTTTCATGATTTCTTTTCTCCCTCTCTTTTTATTACCTTCATCAAAGGTATTTATATACAAATATTCCTAAACGAAAACAATGCAGTTGAAAGAGTCAAGAGGAATTCTAAAGGCATTCTTTGTCTACACCTGATGAAAGGAAGGGTTAGATTTTTCACCTTTAATTATTTGGCCTATTGTCTCAACTTCCTGCTTTCATGTATCTGTGAAGACCTGGTTTAACCCTCTCTAAGAAATCCCTCGAGGGAAATAATTACTGACTATGCCACCAGCTCTAACAAGGAGAGCTGGAGGCTTCACTCCATGAGGGCCTCTGGCACTTAGATTACAGATTGAAGGACTGGGGGATAATACCCAACCAAAACTGAATCTGGAAATTATTTTTAAGAATACTTACCATGGAATCTATCCTCTTAGAAGATTTCAAGTGTATTGCACACTATTGGTGACTGCAGGTGCAAGGTAGAACAGCAGACCTGTAGCACTTATTCATCTTGCTAACTGAAACTTTATGCCTCTTGATAACTCACTCCCCATTTCCCCCTGCCCCCAGTTCCTGGACCATTCTGGTCTTTGACTTTATGAACTTGGCTGTTTTATATACTTCTGTAAGTGAAACCATGCAGTATTTGTCTTTCTGTGTCTGACTTATTACATTTAGCATAGTGTCTTCAAGGTCTACCCGTGTGGTCACACAGTACAGAATTTCCTTCTTTAAGGTTGAATAGTATTCCTTTGTATGTATATGCCACATTTTCCTTATCCATTCATCTGTCAATGGACATTTAGGTCATTTCCCCATCTTAGCTTTTGATTAGTGCTGCAACTAATACCTCTCAGAGACTCTCATTTCAATTCTTCTAGATGTATACCTAGAAGTGGGTTTGCTGGATCATATGGTAGTTCTATTTTTAATTTTTTGAGGAAGTTCCATCCTGTTTTCCACAGTGGTTGCAGCATTTTGCATTCCACTGGACCAGTTGAATGGGTGCAAGAGTTGTTATTGCCAGGATTTGCAGCCCAGACCATTCCAACTGATCAAATATAGATTTCAAATAAGTGCACAATGGACCAGCCAATAGTGTACAAGAGTTTTGATTTCTTCACAACCTCACCAATGCTTATCTTTTGTTTTTAAGATAATAGCCATCTTGACAGGTGTGAGGTGATTTCTCACTGTGGTTTTGATTTGCATTTCCCTGATAAGTAGTGATAATGAGAATTTTTTTATGTATCTGTTGGTCATTAGTATGTTTTCTTTGGAAAAATGTTTATTCAAGTCCTAGCCAATTTTTAAACTGGGTTATTAGTTTTCTTGCTATTGAGTTGTTTGAGCTCCACATACATAAATTCTAGAGATTGGCTCCTTGTCACATACATGGCTTGAAAAACATTTTCTTGCATTTCATAGGTGAGTTTTCACTCTTTTAATTATTTCCTTTGCTGTGAAAAAGGTTTTTAGTTTGATGTAGTCACATTTGTTTATTTTTGGTTTTGTTATATCCATGAAATCATTGCCAAGACCAATATGGTGAGGTTTCCCCCTTTGTTTTCTGGTAGGAGTTACTCAGTTTCAGGCCTCATGGTTAGAAATGTTTTTTACTGGCCACTGGAATGCTAGCCTTTGCTCCTATATTCACTCAAAATTGTAAATGAAAAAAAAAAGGCGAATTTTTGTAGCCTAGGATGGGAGGTTGTGACAATCTTGGCAAAACTTATGAATCATGAACCAAATGTCAAGTACATTTTCTATGTTCCTGCATTCTTATAATGGCACGGTTTTCTCTGGTTGTGCTCACGTTTTGGCACACATGATCACACTCTTCAAAGACTGTAAACAGAGTGGTGTGAGCTCTGTTCAGAAAGAATTACTGCTCTACAAAATTATGGAGGCACTTTTAATTTGTCCTCTTTCCTAGAAAGCTGCAGGGTCTTCCTTGCAGACATCTCTCTGGGCAGTGCGATGCACAGATTGAAACTGCACTTTTCATCACACACAGCTTGACCCCATATTCACAACCTTTGGGAGCCTTCCCTTTGATGTGAAATCTAACCACAAGGCTCACAAGCTATGTTAACACAGGCCTTTATCTATCAGATTCATTATAATTCAAGCAGAAGGAAAGTGACTCGTGCAACAGTACCATGGGACATCTTCTCTGATGGTAATCCTGTCTTCCAGAGCACACCCTGGGTTGCAAAATGCTTCCGATGCATTATTCTGTATCAACCTGTAAATAATCATAGTGAGATTTTATAGAATGAAAATCAAAATCATTTTATAGAAATGAAATCAAAAGACTCAGAGTACTTGATCAAGTTCACAGTTGGAAATAGAACTGGCACTTGCGCATAGCTTTCTTACTCCAGATCCAGTGAGTTCTTCCATGATACTGTCTCAGCTTGAGGACAGCCCGAGGGCAGTATTATGTGGTGGTTAGGAGCGCATTAGATGTGGGTTTAAGTTCCAGTTCTGCTATTCATTACCTCAGTGAACTGGGGAAAGTTACTAAGCCTCAGGACCCTGCCTTGGTTTTCCCATTGATAAAGCAGAAATAATAATACTATGCACACTATTGGGTTTTGGAGCTGATGCATTAATGCAAGAGTGCTAAGCATAGTGCTTTACACAAAGCATAGTATTCAGCAAGTCCTCTGAGAATGGCAGCCACTAACAAAAGGAAAGGAGCCCTGGTTGAGAACTTTAAACGTGAGTCCCATTTCTCAAAGATGTCCTGTGAGCTCCCCTTTCCTGTCTGACCAAATGAAGGTGATGGGGCTTAGTAAGAAAACCAGTAAAAGCCACTCTATCTAACCAGTTTTAACACAGGGCTCTCCACTGTCTTTCTGTGTGTGTGTGTGTGTACACGTCCTAGGTGTCTGGAGAAAAGGAGAAACGGACCCTGGTATCAAATCTGCCAACTTTTCCTGCATGTTAACTTACCCAGTAACCAGTTGAGAATTTTACAGTGCTAGAGATTAAAATGCAAAGGAAAGTGGTGACACTTGAAAACTGCCACAGCTCTCTTGGAAAATACACACCAACACACAGACAAGGGCGCTCTTCATTTCAGAGACTTAAGAGTTCTAGGATGGCAATGATGGATTTGGAGTTGGAGTTTTTTAATTTACATAATTTGTTTAAAATACTACAAGGCATAGACAAGTAGGGTAAACTGCAATATTCACACCACCTGGCAGCAGTAATTAGATGAGAAGGCCAGCCCCAAGGGGACTGCTGCTCACTGCCTCTCTGAATGAGCTGGACTTTCACAGAGGAATGTTTGCTTTGTGTCATACAAACCACTCCAATCAGTGGGTGGAGAAGGTCCCAGAGATGCGGTATCTTCTCTCCAACCCTTTTAAACTGACCAACTATTTGCTGGAATGAGCGACACACAAAGAAGATAAACAAGAAGTACAGATTCCTGTCTGGGATAAAAGTGATTCAGGAGGAAGGACTAGGCTCCTTACGGTTATGACACTTGGCCATGAGAGTCACTGCTAAGCCTCCCAAAGCTGTGGCTCTTCAGAGTCAATGTTTAATTATTTGCAACTGCCTTTTCCCTGTGATAGCTCAGGCCCTAGAATGGATTTTAGGACCCCATCCCTCATCCCCTTTTCTGTCATGAGTTTACTCTGGGATCCCATGCAGTCCTTTCCTAAAAGCCAACCCTGGTTTCAACTCTACCTCTACAGCAGTCCTACGAACACGAAGCCCTGTATAACTTCTGTATGGGAGGGCAGACTTTGTCATGTCTTCAGATGTCTCTGTTACCTCCCATTTCTATCCCCTGGGACAAAAAGTGCCTGTGGCCTTTGAGACACTTCCATAAAAGGAACCCTAGAAGGACCACTCAAGTGACGCTGCTCAGAGCAAAGATTTATTCCAAAGATATATTGCATTTCTGTCTCTTCTTAGATGGAGCACTGCTTGGTCACTTTTAAACAAATAGCTCTTAAAAAAGAAATGTCATGGGTAGCACCTGTGGCTCAAAGGAGTAGGGTGCCAGCCCCACATACCGGAGGTGGTGGGTTCAAACCTGACCCCGGCCAAAAACTACAAAAAAGAAAAAAGAAAGAAAGAAATGTCATATTCTGCCTCATGAATGTATACTTATAAGATGGTCTCTTTTTGCCAGTGTAATTTTCCCTATTGATTTTTCGTCTTCATAATGTTTCAGAAAGTCTGATCTGTTGTTGCTTCAGGTGATAGATACTTGTTACAGTACAGATCCATGAACCCCATCCCTGGCCTGATGGATCAAAATGTCTGGGGATGGGCCTGGATGGGCATCTCACATGACCCTGACGCACCAAGGCTTATCCTGATCAACAAGAATTTGCCTTGTCTGGTCTTGGCTCATTCAGTTCACAAATATTTCTTGAGTACTTGCTATGTATCAGGCATGTTTCTCAGTGTTGGCAATACAACAAATAAAACAGACACTGCCCTGGCGATGCTTACTTTCTAGAGCAGCGGTTCTCAACCTGTGGGTCATGACCCCTTTGGGGGTTGAACGACCCTTTCACAGGGGTCACCTAAATACATCCTGCATATCAGATATTTACATTATGATTCATAACAGTAGCAAAATTACAGTTACGAAGTAGCAACGAAAATAATTTTATAGTTGGGGGTCACCACAACATGAGGAACTGTATTAAAGGGTTGCGGCATTAGGAAGGTTGAGAACCACTGTTCTAGAAGGAGAGATAAATAGTCACATAAATAGGCACATATTAACATCAGCAGTAGTAATAATCCTGGGAAAAATAAAAGGGTGAGAGGACAGAGTGTGAGGTGAGGGAGGTCTTTCTGGAGAGGATTTTGGACAGAGACCAGAAGGCAGTGAGGGTGAAAACCAATAGATACCCAAGGAAGGAAGGAGTGTTTCAGGCAGAGGGGACAATGGGTGTAAAGACCCCAAGACAGAAAGGATGCTGGGCAGGTTTGAGGAAGTGTGAGAAGGAAAATGTAGCAAGGGGCAGAGAGAGTGAGGGGCAGGGGAGAAGGACATGTCATCAGAGGGGCTGGGAGATGCACAGATCACCAACGGCCATGGAGGACTGTGCTTTTACTCTAGATATAACAGAAGCCATGGAGGGCCTGGGCAGGGCAGTGGCACACTCTGCCTTTGAGTTTAAATGGGCTCTTCGAGCTGCTGCTTCACCCTCTGTCTAAATCTCTCTAAATGTTCCCAGATAATCCAATGCTAATAAGTGAGAAACTGACTCAGAGGAGCAAGAGTTTCTGCAAGACAATCCAGTGCAAATACATGAGGAACTGACTCAGGAGTACAACCCAAAGAACTTGTACATTTCTCATTCATGGAATTCATCTGTGTCAGGTATTTAAAGCACCTGCTCATTCTAAGAGATAGGGTGTGGGGATCAGGCTATGAGGTGACAGGGCCCCCCAGCTGCTTCTCCTACTTTAACATCAAACATTCTTTTCACCTGTCAGAAGTCACGTAACAGACGCATACTTTTCTTATTATTGGCAAGCACACAGCTTTTCCTCCTTAAAGTTAATCTTTACCTCAGGTGTTAAGATTCGCCTTGTTAAAGATACTTTATATTTAAATCAAGCTGTTTCCCCAGTTTGGTGCTACCTGCAATCATCAGCTGCACCACACCTCCCCATCCCATCTTACCTTTTGTCTTTTGTCTTTCTTTCTCATTTCCCACCATTTCCACTCAGGTTATTTCTCCTTCCCCATGTTGGTTTGCGAAAATAGGCACAGAGTTATCACCCCTATTTTACTGACAAGGAAACAGCTTGAAATGTGATAAAAATGGGTTTTCAAACTTAGGCTTCTGATTTTAACCAATATGCTTCATTGCCTCCGTTGATAGAACCACCAGGCTTTGTTACACGTCCATGGGTAAAATAAAATGTTAAAGAGTTAGGGTAGGCGTGGTGGCTTATGCCTGTAACCATAGCAAGAGGCCAAGGTGGGAGGATCACTTGAGCTCAGGAGTTCAACCAGCCTGAGCAAGAACAGACCTCTAATTTTTCTAAAAATAGAAAATAGAAAAATTACCTAGGTATTGTTGTGGTCACCAGGAAGCTGAGACAAGAGGATCCCTTGAACCCAGAGTTTGAGGTTGCTGTGAGCTAGGCTGATGCCACAGCACTCTAGCCTGGGTGACAAACCAAGACTCTATCTTCTGTCTCCAGAAAAAAAAAAACAAAAAAAAACCCTAAGATTTAATGAAGAAAAGAAAAGGGGTCTGGATTCATGATGTTTGGGGGTGAGTTTGAGGCAAACACATGCATATCGGAATGTTGACGTTTCAGCTTCATTGTTTTCAGTTTGTTCTGTGGTCAACTCCTTCTGTATTCTGGATAGTGAGTCATGTAAACGCAAAGTCACAACCCTGAAAAGCCACTTGACCACAGGGAGTTTAATTTATACCCACAATTTTAGGCTGTCTTCCTTCTCCTTAGCTGTACCTAACCACAGCTGCATCCTGCTCTATTAACCACAACTCAAGGTTGTCTCCAAATTCTGTTTATTTTCCTTTTTTCAAACTGGTTCTTGTTTTAATGGAATTATCTCCACACTTAGTACACTGAGATCAGAAATTAAATTCTCTACTCAGCTAGAATTGCCCTTCTCAGTTATTTCAGAAGTTAAATAAAGCCCTAACGGAAAGCAGGTCGCCTAATCTAAGAAGAGACCGTCTCATTAACATAGCAAAGGATGGTCCTCGTGTGTCAGGGAGAGACCTACTTTTCATGCATAAGCTACCATTAGGATGGCAAAACTGCGTCGATAATTTAGGCACATACTTCGATTAATAGTATGTTTCTTGTTTGAGATACAGTAAACTTTTGATTCAAAATCAGACACGTCATGTTTAATGGCCTAATAGTAATTTGTGTAGTTAGTTTTGCCTTAGTTAACCTAGAGCTAACTAATCAAAAAAGCATAGGGTATCAGTTGTTAGCTGCTATTCTTTTTAAAGTTTAAACTACGAATTGGTGGCTTCTTTTGCAACCCAAAGAACAAAGAACCAGGAAGTATCTCCATTATTAACACAGTAAAATTAAATTATCAGTCACTCTGTGACCGCCACCCCCACCCCAACCCCCATCCACCACTGCAAATTCTGAGTCAAATCAAATGCAGATATTCATATGCTTAATTTAGTTGTCTATAAGAATTTATATTTGCCTAGCAGCTTGCCTGGGAGCTGAAGGGTTTTTTTTGTTTTTTTATTTTTTTTTTAATCTAAGAAGAAAAAGAAGTGAGAAAGGCATAGGGTGGAGACCAAAACTAACTTTGAGCCAGCTGTGTTTCTTCTTGAGGAGAGACCACTGAGGAGGTGATGGCTTGTTTAATCTCAGAAATGTAAACAGAAAGAAGCCTGTCACAATGAAGTTAGAATTCGAGTACTAATTAAGTCTGATGCAGTATAATGGAGATTTAGATTTAGTAAATATTGCTCCCAAATGGCTCTACTTTCTTTATACATATCAAATTAATCTTAATGTAAACCAAAGTGCATGTGTTCTTTTCAAAGTAAAATCCGCTCGTATCTGTATTCCAAGAGAAATGAGATTAGAAACAACAAGGGTTACATTCCCCAGGAATATATATGAAGGACCACAGCCTTGGAGCAGCACTGTTGTATTTCTGCAGCGTTGCTTGGGGCCCCTTAGTCACACTGAGGAGCAGCAGATCACTCAGGAATTCTGGGCAAGATTAAATACAAACACACACACACACACACATTTCTATAAACTGGCCCAAAGTGTTATAGACTCTAAGATTTTAATATCTACTTCTTAAGGTCAATTGCATAACTGGAAATGTGAGTTAAAAATATTTGGAAAAAAATTGTAATTAACTTACCAGAAACTACAGCTCCCATTTCAGTCCACCTCTCTGATGGCTAACTGAAAATCCAGATTGTCTTTGAGAGCATGGAGAAATCAGCAGTTTCTGCTACTTCACAGAAGAGGAATTTATTTAATGCTGTTAAGGGAGTTATTGATGCGCAGTTTACTTTGAGACTATCTTGGTCATTAGGAAATAAAAGATTCTTGTCAAATGAGTTGACCAGTGGCTTTCGCTTTTATGTAAACATGATGTACCTATATTATCTTTTTAAAGTGTTATTATTCTTTAAACAGTTGGCATTAGAAAGACAAAAAGAAAAAGTGTCCATTTGGAATAGGTAAGTGATTTTCCCAGCACAGGAATTTTGTCATATTGAATTGGTGGGTAGACTGAGAAATATTTTGGTAATGAAAGTATGGCATCTTAAACTTTATGTTAAAATCATAGTCCTAGAAAGAACTATCCCCCTCTTCTGGCCAGGACTTTCCCCAGACAACATTAGCATTCCTCTGAACAGATTGATAACCCAAATAGAAATCAAGAAAGTACCAATAGCTGGGCTACCCATTTTATAGGTGAAGGACTGAGGCTTCGCCTGTGAACCTACTGTACAGGGGAGGGCTTAGATAAGATCCAGGATGTATGTTGGAAGAGGAACCAAGAGGAATTGGCAATGCGTGGGGAGCGGAAGGTGAGAAAGAGAAATGGCTCCTAAGTTTTTGGTTTGAGCAGCTGGGTGAAGAGCGACATGACTTCCTGAGAGGGTGAAGATTGGGAGAAGGACAGTGGCAGGGCAAAGAGTTCTGCTGGGTGATATCTGAGATGCCTGTTAACCATCCAAACAGGGATGTCAGTTATGCAGTTGAATATATGTGTCTGGAAACTCAAAGGAGCCCTGCCGAGGGTTCAGCTGGGGAGGAGAAGCTGATCTGGACTTTGTGTAGAGAGTAGTTCCAGTAGAAAAATCAGAGTAGGGAAACTCATCATTTTGAGATCCTCTACAGAGTGTTTTTATTACTTTGTTTAGAGCTGTGAATTCCTAGAATAGCAAATATACCCCTATTCAAGCCTATGCACAATAGCATATTTCAGGGTCAAATGTTGAGTTTTGAATGAATTGCTTTCGAGTTATTTGTAATCATTGCAAATCAAGAGTTGACTATATTTACATTTTCATATCCAGTAGGAACTATTTCAATGAATTTGACAAACGCATAGTAAATGGCTTTGGAGTCAGACGTTCTAGGCTTGTGTGCTAGCTACACCCCCCAACTAGCTGCATGATCTCAGGCAAATAAATTATGGCCTCAGCATTGGGTTCCTGAAGTAAAAATAGCACTGGGAGGATTAAGGGAGATAATTTAAGGTAAAATACCTGGAACAATTCCTAGCACACAGTAAGAGTTCAATAAGAGGAAGCTATTATGAATTAGATAAGGCGAGTTCTTCCAGAGACCTTCAAATCTGGTGAGAGGAGACAGACACAGCCGGGAAATGCCAGCAAGAAGTTTCCAAAGTGGGCAGATTTGATGTGAGCAGAGAACCTCCTGAGAACACTTTTGTTCCCTTCCACTTGACAGGAGTCAGAGGGATGGGCCCAGCGTCTCTGTGCTCCTGGGTGTTTGATACCCGATGGCAGCTCAACTTCAGCCCTCAGAGAACTGTGTCTGTGCACAGAAATAACACCGACTCTTCAGGGCCTGGAGCCAAGACAGTTTGCTGGCCCTGTCTCGGTCCTTCCCTCCCCTCAGGTGTGTATGCCTGTCCCCAACACCCTGCCCTCACCAGCCTGAGCCTCCTCCCAGCGGGAACCTTGCTCTACCCCTCCAGGGTCACACTTGGTTTCCTGATGTTCTGATATGTCCCTAATTAAGTGGTTTCAGTTCCCTCTCTGGCCTGGAGTTTCCAATAACAAAAGCTGTGGCATCCAAAGGACACTTTTTTTTGGACCCAGTTCTTACTGCTGGATTGGCATCCCTCCAGCCCAGCTTGATGTGCAGCCAGACTCTAGGCCCTGAGCGTGGATGAAGGTTGTGCAGGGACCAGGGCTGGAGCCTCAGTTTGAGTGGTCTGGTCTGAGGTGCCGCCTGTACTTTACAGGCATAGATTCCATCCCCAATAGAGAATGGGCTGTTGTCCCTGGCGGACATGGCTGCGTGGCTCACCGGTCTGATTCACTGTGGATCCTGAAATGTCTCTTTCTTCTGTTCATTCTCTCACAGCGGCTTGGGTAGCCAAGGAATCAAATCTAAGCAGGAGTCTAAGCACTTCCTCCCTTAGACTCGCCCCGTTGGCAGCCAGGTCTGCTCTAGAGGTAAAAGGCCAAACGCCACGCCTCGCTCGGTGTGTGGTTCAGTAAGAGCCCAAGTTTTAAGGCATTGAATTCCAAGGCAGTGGGTAATCTTTGTCTCCGGGGATTTACAGGACAGAAGAATAACAGCGACAACAAAAATCTATCAATGTAAAATGCTATATGCTAGTGAACAATATCTTATAAGTCTATTCAAAAGATCAAATATTCTATATAATGACAGTTTCTAAAATGATCTTTTAAAATGATCATTTTCAAATAGATTAAACAGTGCTTCAATCTATTAATAGTCCTCAGTGTTGCTGAGTTTGTTTTTACTTCTCATCCTGATCTTTCTACTTTCTACCTGGAGCATGGAAATCTACAATTAGGCATCTCTGGGTGCCAAGCAAACTAGGTCCCACCTTACTTTCTGCCACCAGAAAGGAGCCTTCAAAGGTCTCCTTGGCTGGTCTGGAGCCTTCAAAGGTCTCCTCAGCTGGTCTGAGCTTGGGGAGGGACAGAAGTGGGTTTACTTTGAACATAGGCTTAAGCTTTGGGGTCTTTTTCTTATATTGGTCTTTTCCAGGCCCTGTGCATGACTTGCTCTTTGTAATTCTACGTATCTTTTCTTTAGAAGGGGCAGAAATTATATAGACTTCAGGATTCACCATATCTGATTTACCCCTAGGAGGGTGAACTCACTTGAGGGCCAGCCAAGAGATCCTGTCCGCTCTGGCCTCCTTCTAGGCAGCCTGCCCTGAGGGGATGGGGGACTGAACTGTGGAACCTGGTGGGTGTAGTCTCTATGTCAACAGGCTCAGGGCATTGACTAAGGGCCATGGTGTAGGAAAATCTCCAGGGCTCAGATTACTGCTGGAGAAATTTGGATGACCTAAGATAATGGGCAATGTTTCTTTTTTAAAGACAGGGTCTTGCTGTGTTGCCCAGGCTGGTCTTGAACTTCTGGGCTCAAGCAATCCCCCTGCCTCAGCCTCCCTAGAAGCCGGGGACTACAGATGCATACCCAATGTGCCCTGATAGCAATGGAAATTTTGCTGAGTAACCCAAGGGAGATGCTTTTTGATGGAATTTGTTTGGAAAAACAAATTCATATGAAACATAGGCTAAATATCCACCTGCTTACTCCTGGGACCCGCCCAAGTGCTCCTGTCTCACTCAGTTTGCCCCCATGAGACAGGATGACTGGATCCTTTTTACTTGGGGGACTTGTGTTTGGGGTTCCCCATTCTTTTCATATCCCATTTGGGGTTCTTGTTGCTGCTGTAGCTTTTGTGGTTTCCGTTTAATTCTAGCTGTTTCTCCAGGACTCTGGCCAAGTTCCTAGGTTCATTTTTACCTGTGTAGAGGGCAGGCAATGTAAATAGTATATAGATTTTGAACAACATTGTAAATGCTTTATGGACTGCGTGTTACAGGGAGTAGCTGAGCTATAAAGTTGGAATTAAACCAATGTGTTTACAGAAATGTGCTAATTGTGAAATTATTTTGAATCCTGAATACAGCCTTTGTAATGTGGGGCTTTGAGTAAGTACTTGGAGGGTGGTTCAGAGCTGGGAACACAGACACCATCTCTGGCAGCCTTCTGTGAGTGTCTGGGAGAACATCTTGGTCCTATTTTCTCTGCAGCTCTTTGGAGCAACTCTTCTGGTGGGGCACGCAGCTTCTCCCCAGAGTCTGACGCATTCCCTGTCGAATCCCCCTCACATGTCCCCTTCCATGTGAGCAGGAAACGCCTGTCCTCTGAGGTGAAAATGGCCCTGTCATCACCCTCCTCAGAGGGCACATGGCAGTGACGGAGCTCTGCCAGCAGTCACGGTCTCCACCCCTAACACCCGTCTCCCAGAAAGGCTTCTCTTCACGGACAAGCCCACTGGAAAGATTCCTCTGAGTCACTATTACCAAAGCAGGAGAAAGCGGCTTCCTTCCTTCCTTCCCTCCTAGTTTTCCTTTCTTCCTTCCTTCCTTCCCACAGCTCTCCATTCTGAGCGGTCTGTTCCCATTTCCTACTCTTTTTTTTTTGCAGTTTTTGGCCGGGGCTGGGTTTGAACCTGCCACCTTCAGCATATAGGACCAGTGCCCTACTCTTTTGAGCCACAGGTGCTGCCCTCCTACTCTCTTGAGTTTGCTCATTTGATCATTGCTCGGCTCTCTCAGCAGTATACGAAGTGAAAGGGGATCCTGCCAGCCTGAGGACACCCACACACATACATACACACACTCATCAGTGGACTAATAGAAGAAACAGCTTCATAGCCTCACAGCAAGTCAGACAGTCCCAGCTTTGAATCCTGGCCTACTCACTTGGTAGCTGGGAGACCTTAGGCAAGTCGCTTAACCTCTCTGAGCTTCTCTTTCCTTCCTCAGGTGTATAGTGGAGATAAGAACCTTTCAAGGGCAGTGTGAAGACTTAAATCTATATGTTAGGTACCCACTACGTGGTAGCTTGTTATTTAGATAATTTGGAAAATGGTTCACAATAGTTTCTACAGGTTTTAAGAAGAAAATACAGTAGAACCTCCATATTTGCCCCCTCCCTGCACTGACCACCTCCTTAAGTTGACTTAATCTGCATAGGCCCGGACATGCACCACAGGTACGTGCCAGTACCGTAGGCTTAGTTCCTTATGTTGACCAGTTGTTATGGTCCCTTGGGTGGTCAATTTAAAGAGGTTCTATTGTACTCATAAATGAGGCATATCTTCTGAGTTTCTGCTGGATACAGATAAGTAGGAAATAAGGGAAATGGTATTTCAGGAATTGGCATAAGGCAGTGGACGACCTGAGCGACCACTGTAGACAGGTCTTGGCTCACAACCCACTGAAGTTCATTTATTGAGAGCCACACTAATAACCAAGTATTGAAATAGCCAATTGTTGGACCTATCAGATGGCTCAGAGCCATTCTCCTGTGGGTGCTGAGCACAACAGAATGGGGTTCCAGGATGTTTTACCACTGGAGTACATGAAATAAGATGTAAGGACCCTAAAAATACTACCCTGCCCTAAAGTGTCTCTCCAGCAGTTGGACCCAAAGCTAAAAAAAAACCTAAGATAAAATCATGGCATCCTATCTTCAGAAACGTCGAAGCAGGAAATTTCCAGGCAACTTTCTAGTATTTCGAGTGTGTTGATACCCCCAGCCCAGGGCTGCTTCCAGGATCTGTGTTCTGCACCTTTCCCTAGCCTCGTCTGCCATCTATATGTTGGTCTCTACATTCCATTTGCTTTCAGCTGACTGTGAGTAACTCTAAGAAGAAACTTGACAAGCAAATGCCCCTGAAGGGATACAAGTATGAGGACAAGAATAACAGAACTAAAAAGAACTTTACACTGTATTATTAGAATATAGTTTATATTAATAGAATACATTATTTGTAATCTATATAATAATTCAGCAGGTTGGGTTTTTTTTTCTTTATACTGTTACACAGATGAGGAAAATTGAGGCACAAACCAGCAATTAATTTGTGCAAAGTTGCATCTGAACTCAGGTTGCATGTGAATATTTTCAGGATACAAAATGCCTAAAATCAAGGTTGCACTGGGTGGCGGGGATACCTGAATGACATTAGCATGGTTACCAAGGGAAGGGGAACGGATGTTGGGGAGGTAAGTGCACAGTACCGTGAAGTCCAAGGCCAACCTTCATGGCCTGTGGCCTAAAGGACAGTTGTATCCCTTCTCAGTACATTTCCTCTACCTCCATGTTGAAGCCAAAGGGTGAATAGTACTCAATCAATACAAGGTCACCATGGTAACCAGGGGGGGGTATGGTCATGGGGCATTGACAGCAACAAGGATACAAAATAGACAACTTAGTTCCTAAAGTTTGAAAGCCTCACGGACGTGACATCTCTACCACCAATGGTTTATTCATTGTACTTGCAGAACACTTTACAAAATCCTACTTGCCCGAGTGTGTCCAATACAATTCCTCTACATGGAATTGTTCTCCATTCTCCTCGCCCTCCCTCCCACCCAGCTCACCCTCCCTGATCTCTTGACTATTGAAATTGAAAATTGTATTCGTCTTGTAACGTTTCTCCGTCTTTGGACTACTCAGTAATTGTCTGGTCACAGCTTGCCCTAAATTGCACACTTTCTCCCTCACCTGCTTGAGAGCTTTTCAGGGCAAACACTTGGTCCTATCCTTCTTTTTATCTTCCAGAGCTTCTAATACTAAGGCCAAGTATACACTTGAATAAGTAAATGATAGAATTGCCATACAGGGTCCCCACAGAAACATTCCCTCATTTCAAGCCAAATACCAGTCAAGTGCAAGCCAGGGAGACCTGTGCCCAGACCCAGTCCCCAAATGTCTCTGATAAAGCCATCTTCTCTTGGCTTACTTGGGAAAACATTCCAGGCATGCACAATAAAGGTCACCACTCTGGGCAGAGGAGTGTCCAACTGAATTTATGTTTCTACCCTCAAGAAGCTAAAGTGCAAATAGGGTGGGGCCCAGAAAAAGAGGACATTGTGGCGTGAATGCCAGCAATTTAGAGCACCAGGGCCCCCTGCCCTGAATGCAGCCAAAGGGCACGCCCCACTCTCTATAGGACTGTTGTTAGGGGCCAAAGGGTGTCACATGAGGGTCAAAGGAAAGTTCACATTTCCATGGAAGGCCCAGGGGCCGAGGGAGAGGTCAGGCGCATCTGTGGGGCTTTTGTCTGACTGTTCTTTGTTAAAACCCACATGTGGCCCTATTTTGATCTTGTAGATCTCTGCATGTGTTTCTGGGTGGATGAGAATGCTGTACAGCTGGGCCCTGAGTAATGGTTCCGGCCTTCAACACGCTCCACGGAGGAGCTAGTTTAGTCAGGGTTGCATTCTGCTATCAATTTCCAATTTGGCAAAGGAAACTGCATATTCATCTCATCAAGTCGGGGAGAGTTAAGGGTGTTGCCACCAAATGCTTCTCTCTTCCCACATGTGTAAGTCATAAAGGAAAATTCTGACTATGTCTTTCTGTGATACCGATTCATGGTTTCGGCGTGTCAATGCCAGCCGTCTCTGGTACACAGTAGGTGTTATTTCTTAAGTTCTTATTATGGAGAATTCTACATAACAAAGGTAGACAGATTATGTAAGAAGATTTCAAGCATCTAAAAAGGTATTAATCATTCAGCTTCAACAGCTATGAACTAAAACCCAATATTACTTTGCATACGCCCTACTCACCCCTCCACCCATCTGCATTAATTTGAAGCAAATTCCAGATATCCTATAATTTCCTCTAAATAGTTCTGTATGAATTTCTAAAAGAGGACTCTATTTTTAAAACCTAGTCACAATACCTTTGTTGCATTAACAAAAATAACAAATCCTTAATATCATCAACTATCTAGTTAGTGTTCAAATTTTACACGGTGTCATAAATGTCATGATTTTGTAAAAAAGTTTCCTCATTTCATTCAGGATCCAAATAAGGCCCATCCATTGACTCTGGTTTCCATGTGTCATTATGTTTCTTTTGATATATAAATCAATCTCTCTCTCTCTTTTTTTACCCTTAAAGGAACTGGGTTGTTGGCCTTACAGAGTTGCTCATAGTCTGGAGTTTTCTAACTACATCTCTGTGGTATCATTTTACATACTGCTTTGTTCCCTCTCTCTCTTCTTTTTTTTTTTTTTTTCTATATATTGGTGTTTGGATCTTGGGCTTGATAAACTTCGGTTCTGATTGATTGATTTATGAAACAGAGTCTCACTCTGTCACCTTGGGTAGAGTGCCGTGGTATCATCTTAGCTCACAGCAACCTCAAACTCTCAGGCTTGAGCAATCCTCTAGCCTCAGCCTCCTGAGTAGCTGGGACTACAGGCACTCACCACAACACCCAGCTAATTTTTCTATTTTTAGTAGAGACAGGGTCTTGCTCTTGCCAAGGCTGGTCTCGAACTCCTGAGCCCAAGCAGTGCCTGACCTTCAGTTTTGATTTGTAAAATTCTTCTGGTAGGATTACTTCATAGGTGGTGGGGATTCTTCTGTCAGGAAGTATGTATTAATAGTATTTGGTTTCTCTTTTTTTTGTGGTACTAGTAGCTTTTATGATCAATTCCTAGACACACTAATTCATTGGAAGTTGTGCAATAATGATGGTGATGTTCCAATTCTACCAATACTTTTTCATTTTTGGCTCTGATACTTCTATAAAGAGAAGAGAAATCCTTTTCACCTGCTATTGGATTGCTCAGTACAATCCTTCACAAAGCAGAGGCAGATCAAATGCTTAATTTTTTCCTCTTATTTACCTATAATCAAAAAAAAAAAAATTGATCCACCAGCCACCCTCACGTAACCAATTATTATGCTTTAGAATCCTCAGGGAACTCATATTTATGAGTTCAACATATTTAATGCATTTTAATCCATTGCAGTTGCTGACTCTCATTGCCTCATCTTTGACCGGTGAGACGTCTGTCAAGTTTACTCTTTAGTGCTTTGATGCAGTTCTAATAGTCTTTGATAACTTTCTTGCTATCTAGTATGAAAAGATGCTCCAGGGACATTTGTACATTTTTGGCTGTAAATGTAGAATCAACCATTTCTCGAAAGAGCCTTTGTTCCTTGCAGAAGGAAATTGGTATTTCTGGAGTGTATTCTGGGCACTGGGTGCCCTATGGTAATTTGGTTAGTCCTTGTTTCTAGGAAATACCTTCATTTCTTAAGATAAATACATCCTGAGTTTATATTGATACTTTGATTTAAATTTAGGGATTTTGCTTACTTTTTTCTCTCAAAGCTGAGAATCTTGGTTTTCAAAGGTATTGTTCTCATACACACACACACACACACACACACACACATCTCATAAAAACTGCCAAGATTTCCAGATCAATCTAATTCCCAAAAAGAGTTTAAGTGTTTTTTTCTTTTGTAGTTCTTATTTTGACCAGATATATCCCCCCTGGGACCTGTAGTCAAGTTAAAAGTTTTCAGTCCCATGGACTGTTTCTTTTCTGTGTGGTCACACAAACTGCATTCATATTTAGAAATATTGCCTGTTTTTTAATGTAATTTTTGGTAATTACATAAAATATTTGCATAGTTCCAAAGTCAAACCTACCAAAGTACCTTTTTTTTTATTAAATCATAGCTGCATACATTGATATGATCATGGGGCATCATACACTACTACCAAAGTATCTTTAAAGTATTTTGGCTTCTCCATTTTGTTTCCTCCTATGTCTTAGAGGTGTTATTTATTTTAAAATTTTGTGACTTATTCTTCTATTGCTTTTTTAAATCAATTAATTTATTTTATTTATTTTTTTGAGACAGTCTCACCATGTTGCCCTCGGTAGAGTGCTGTGGCATCACAGCTCACAGCAACCTCCAACTCTTGGGCTTAAGCGATTCTCTTGCCTCAGCCTCCCAAGTAGCTGGGACTACAGGTGCCTGACACAATACCTGGCTATTTTTTGTTGCGATTGTTATTATTGTTTAGCTGGCCCAGGCTGGGTTAGAACCCACCACCCTTGTTTATGTGGCTGGTGCCATAACCACTGTGCTACGGGCACCGAGCCTATTGCTTGTTTTTAAACTGTGCCCCCCATACACATTTTCCTTTCTCAGCTATGTATACACAATTTTCTCTACTTTTTTGGCTCACTGTGTCTTGGACAGCACTCCCTAGAGCTATTTCTTATTCCTTATTAGAGTGTGTATGTATGATGGTTTATTCAACCAATCCCTTAATGATGGGCGTTTGAGTAGTTTTATCTACTCAAAATAATAATAGCCTTGTATTATTTTTTTTCTCAACACTATGTGTTTGGATTAGATTCCTGAAAATGGGATTGTTGAATACATGGTAGTTTTATAGTGTTTCATTTTAATAATCTTGCACTCAAAGAAAAATTGTAATGATAGCATAAAGAACACATTTTTCCTGCACCATTTCAAAGTAAGTTGCTGACATGATGTCTCATCACCAGTGGATACTTCAGTGTGTATTTCCTATAAACAATGACATTTGCCCACATTGCCACAATACAGCTATCAAAATCAGGAAATTAACATTGGTCCAATACCCCCTTCTAATCCCTGGACTCCATTCAATCTTCACCAGCAATGTTCTTTACAGCAAAATGATCCAGTTGAGTTCCAGGCATTGTATGTTAATGTCACCTCCGTCTAGTCCCTGTCATTTTGAAACAGTTCTTATCTCTTTCCTTGACCTCCATGATCTTGATGTATTTGATGATTATAAGTCAGTTATTTTGTTGTTTTGCACTTCAGTTTGGGTTTGTAGAAGGTTTTTTTAAAAGATGCATAGGCTTGATGTTGGTCATTTTCTCCTTCAATTAATCTCAGGGCCTTGGCTGAGAGGGTGGAAAAGGATGAAGGGAGAGAAATCTCTCTAGAAGAGAAGGGCCCACCCCCTTTGAAAATGTGTTTATCTTACTGTACACAAAGGATGGGGTCTTTTTAATGGAGAGCACAGTGGGGGGAAGGAAGCTGATTCCCCAGGAAGTTCTGCCAGATAAGAAATCTGCAACTCAGTAAACTCATCTGTTTCTGTGTTTTTATACTGTCCCTCCTTAGCTTCCTCCTTAGGTCCAGTAGAATTTTTTGTGGGGAGGAGAAAAAGCCCAGCTTTGTTTCAGCTGAACTAAGCGGAGAGGGATTGGCCAAGACAGGCAGTTAAGAAAGGGCTAAATTGGGCGGCAACTGTGGCTGTGAGTAGGGCACCGGTCCACATACCAAGGGTGGTGAGTTCGAACCCAGCCCCGGCCAAACTGCAACAAAAAAACAGCTGGCCGTTGTGGTGGACACCTGTAGTCCCAGCTACTCAGGAAGCTGAGGTAAGAGAATCACCTAAGCCCAAGAGCTGGAGGTTGCTACGAGCCATGACGCCACAGCACTCTACCAAGGGCAACAAAGTAAGACTGTCTCTAAAAAAAAAAAAAAGGCCAGGGCGGCACCTGTGGTTCAAAGTGGTAGGGTGCTGGCCCCATATGCCGGAGGTGGTAGGTTCAAACCCAGCCCCAGCCAAAAACAGAAACAAAAAAAGAAAGGGCCAAATAGTGGGAGTGCATAGCAAGCCCTGAACTGGTAGCTAAGGTGTAGGCAGGGCTAAGGGCTCCTCTTTTTGATGGCATAGCATGTGATGATCTATCACTCCCAGTGTTCATTTCCCCTCTGTAGGGCCTACCCTGTTGAAACTGCTGGTGATTCTCTTCTCTAGGTGCCTCCTAAATGGGAGCCATAAATCACTGCTACAGCCAAGCGAGAGGAGTGGTGGGTGCTGAATGACCCCCCATCAGTACGGCTCTTAGCTGCCTAGCCTATTAATGGCCATACAGGAGAGCTTCAGACAACCTGCAGCTCCTCCAGAAAGAAGCTGGGTAAGGGCACACTGATACGGGAAGAGAAGAAAGGAGAAGAGTGGTCCCTCTGTGAGAAGGACCTGGTGAGGGGGGCTTCTATTTGATAATTATTTTACATCCATCAGCCAGAGTACTTTCATTTAAACTGAACTTGAGGAGAGAAAGAAGAGAGAGGAAAATAGGAAGTTAAAAAAAGTTGTGAATGATTTTCTTTTCAATTCAAGCTGCAGGAGCTGTCAGAGGGGTCTAGTTGAGCCAGTACATCCAGGAGCCCCTGCAGCCCGAATCCAGCCAGGCTCAGCCCTGGGACTGTTTACCCTGAGATTACCTGGCAGGTTTGATAAGGCAGGGAGCAATTTACTTTAGCCAGATTGGTAAACTGGAGGTTTTCCTTTTGGTGGTGAACATGACGTCCCCTAGGGAGGGGAACAGACATGACTGCCCCTAGGGAGGGACGGTGACGGTGGTAGTTTGGAGGGTGGTATCTGTATGTGTATTTCATTGGGTAGAGCTCCCAAATAGACAGAGTTCTTTCATTGCTTCTATCCATTCATGATGGAAAAATCAAGGTGCACCTTCAAACAATGGCTTTGAGATAACCTTAAAGATTTAAAAGTTAATATTTGTTCATAGGAACTCTGTATACATTCCAGATACTTCATACTTGGGTCTCTTTAAAGTCCTTCTTTCTGTCCCGCACATTGTACCCCTTGACTGCACTAATGTACACAGCTATGATTTAACAATAAAAAAAACTAAGAAAAAAATAATAAAGTCCTTCTTTCTGAAGGGTCTAGCTTAGAGATCACCACTCAATAGAAGGTCCTGGGCAGGCATAGTTGCCTAGGCCTGTAATCTCAGTACTTTGGAAGACCAAGGTAGGAGGATAGCTTGGGACCAGGCATTCCAAACTGGCTTGGGGAACATAGTGAAACCCTGTCTTTATTTAAAAAAAAAAAAAAAAAAAAAAAGAATAAGTCCCTATCCTTCGTTTCTTTTTTATTTTATTTATTTTGATTTTATTTTTTTGAGACAGTCTCACTATGTTATCCCTGGTAGAGTGCTATGGCATCACAGCTCACAGCAACCTCAAATTCTTGGGCTTAAATGATTCTCTTGCCTCAACCTCCCAAGTGCTGGGACTACAGCCACCCACCACAATGCCCAGCTATTTTTTTTGTTGCAGTTGTCATTGTTGTTTCGCTGGCACGGATCGGGTTTGAACCTGCCAACCTTCATGTATGTGGCTGGCACCCTACCCACTGAGCTACCGGCACCACCCTCTTTTTTTTTTTTTTTTTTAATTAAGCATTTTTAAAAAACTTCTAATGATTGGTACTGGGCTACATAGTTGGAGCTTTCTGGCATGTTTTTGTTTTCTAAAAAAACTTTTTTATAAATTGAAGCAAGGGCATGATTTGACATTAGAGCTTCCAGAATAAAAAAGATTTTGTTAAAACTCTTGAAATTTAAAAGCCCTTTGAAAGATAATCTGTTTGGGGCCCTCAGGGGTTTCTGAGGAAACGTGCAGCTTCAAGGGGAAATGCTTTCTCTCCCCTGGTCCCACAAGTGCACGTTCCTCCACCCAGCACTCTAGCTGGACTGCTCTGCTTCCTGGTGCAGTAACCAGATATTTGGTGAGGGGAATTTTAAAGCCTCATCATGCTGTGGTGAGGAAGGTGAGATTTCTTTCACTGCATGCCACTCAAGGGTGTATTTTACCCAGAAACCAGGTATTACATTTTGGCTTCTCACAAGATGCCCAGACCAGTGAAAGAGCTCATAGTCCCTGACCTTGGAAAGACCATCCAGAGCAGAGGAAAGGCTGCCAGCCAAATAATTTATCATGTGTGGTAATTGCAGTAAACTTTTACTAGTGTTGTCAGTACATTCAACACATTTATTACATTTACTGAGCCCAGTTACTAGGAACACAAAGTCAAATATTAAAATTTATCAAATCTATGCTATATATTCCAATTGTGTCATTACTGTTTTTGGAGGGGGGGGGTCTCAGCAAGAAAGAAAACACTTTTGGCTCGGCACCTATAGCTCAGCAGCTAGGGCACCAGCCACATGCACTGGGGATGGCGGGTTCAAACCTAGCCCAGGCCTGCCAAACGACAATGACAACTGCAACAAAAAAGTAGTTGAGTGTTGTGGCAGGCACCTGTAGTCCTAGCTACCTGGGAGAATTGCTTAAGCTCAAGAGTTTGGGGTTCCCGTGAGCTGTAATGTCACGGCACTCTACTGAGGGTGACATAGTGAGACTCTGTCTCAAAAAGAAAAAAAAAAAAAGAAAGAAAGAAAAAAAGAGGAAACCAACACTTCTAATTATAATACAAATACACCTTGATGCTAAGAAATGGAAAATCTGTATCTTAGAATGAATAAGATACGGTGACCCATCCCAGATTTACCTTGGAAGACAGGTAGGGAAACAATCAGAAGGTAAGGTAAGAAGCACCATTATACCAGCATCTGGGAGGCTGAGATGGGTGGATCGCTTGAGCTCAGGAGTTCGAGATCCACCTGAGCAAGAGGGAGACCCCATCTCTACTAAAAAATAGAAAAATTAGGCTGGTGTGGTGGGTGCCTGTAGTCCCAGCTACTCGGGAGGCTGAGGCAGGAAGATCGTTTGATCCCAAAAGTTTGAGGTTGCTGTGAGCTGTGAAGATGCCAGCACGACAGAGTTAGACTCTGTCTCAAAAAACCCCCCAAAACCCCAAAATTAAAAAAAAAAAAAAACAAAGAAGAGGCACCATTAGAGAAGTCTGAGCAAAGTTAGTAAGTTGGTCCAGAGCCAGGAACATCTCTGGTGTTTCCTTAGAGGCAAGATGGAGAGGCTTCACAGAGGAGGTGATATTTGAACAAGACCTTTCTTAAAGAATTAATAAGGAGTTAGCCAAAGGTTGGTTAATGAATACAAAAGAACAATTAAATAGGAGGAATAAGTTCCAGGGTGCTACAGCACTATAGGGGGAATATTAAATATAATTAATAATTCATTGTGTATTAGCAAATAGCTGGAAGACAGACTCTGAATGTTCCTAGCACAAAGAAATAATAAATGTTTTAGGCAATGGATATGCTAATTACCCTGATTTGATCACCACACATAATATACATGTATCAAAATATCATACTGTACCTTGTAAATACGTACAATTGTTACAGGACAAAGAGGGTCCAGTCACTTGTCACTCTCAGTCAATATGCAGAGACAGGGATAGGTCCACCAAACTTTGTCAGAATGTTAGAAGTTCTGGAAAACAGCAAGAGTAACCTCTCCAAGACTGTTCTGTTCTTCCATTTCCAAAATCACAGTTTTATACATGAAAGTTCACAGTAAAAACCACGTTAATCTTTATCTTAAACAACAATAATTGGCATAACCCATGACCCATATTAAACAATAATCAGCCTAACTCATGACCCAAACCAATATTCCAATTCAAAAGTTAATCTCCTAAATCAATTGCCCTAAACTACTCAAGATATACACTCTTAGCTTAAAGCAGAGTTTACAAAACAGAAAGAATGGGTGACATGAGGTGAAGGTCACGTGGGTCCTAGACCAACCAGACCAGCTGTGTCATATAGGCCTTAGCCTGACTGACTCCATCTTATTCCCACTCCATGTGCTCTCACATGATTATGTGTCAAAAACAATAATAAAAGTGAAAAAACGGAAAGTAGACTAGTGGTGCCTCTGATTGGGACGGGAGGAGAGAGATGGAGAATGATTAAAATGTTCTCAAGTTAGGACGGTGCTTGTGGCTCAAAGGAGTAGGGTGCCAGCCTCATATGGCAGAGGTGGTGGGTTCAAACCCAGCCCTGGCCAAAAACTGCAAAAAAAAAAAAAAATGTTCTCAAGTTAGACCATAGTAATAGTGGTACAACTCCACAATGATACCAAAACCAGAGAGTTGGTCTACTCACTTTAATGGGTGATTCTTATAGTATGTGATTTATATTTCTGGGAAAAAAATTTTAAGTTTAGAAAAAACATTGAATAAGAATTTTTAGGTGAAGGCAGGTTGTGCAGGCTGGGGAAACTAGAGGTGGGAAGGCAAAGAGGAATAATAATCTTGTTCACGGCCTCAGGCGTATCTTTAGGCTTAATGCATACAATAATATCTTAGGCTTTATTTTTATTTATTTTTATTTTTTTATTTTTTTTTTTGCGACAGAGTCTCACTTTGTCACCCTCAGTAGAGTGCCATGGTGACACAGCTCATAGTAACCTCTAACCCTTGGGCTCAAGTGATTCTTTTGCCTCAGCCTCCCAAGTAGTTGGAACTATAGGCCCCACCAGAACACTCAGGTATTTTTAGAGATGGGGTCTCCCTCTGGCTCAGGCTGGTCTCAAACCCATGAGCTCAGGCAATCCACCCACCTCTGCCTCTCAGAGTGCTGCATCTGACCCTAACTTTCCATGCAATCTGTGGAATGTGACCACCCACGATGGCCCCCTATAAAAGGGTTCTCTAACTGCCCTTGGGCGCAGAGGCCATCTTTGGACTGCCCAGGTGGATCACTCTTCCCTTTCAATAAACCTGGCCTGAACATATCCTTTGCAGCCTCTGGGCACCATCATTTATACCTTTCACTTTGAACCCAGGCAGCCTAAAGCCCACCTTTGAATTTCACCAATGTGAGTGATTGCAGCTGAGACCACGTTGAGTGCAAAGGGGGTGGGGCCAGCTCATTAATGTGTTATGGATGCTCACATTTCTGAGCAGTGAGTGGCGTTTGGAGAATTTCTGGCACCAGGGGCAAGACTTCGAGGAAACAGCTTTTATCCTAAAGCAAGTGCCTGTGAGATCCAGGCTGTTTCTGTTTCCAAGGCCCCCAGGGTTTGGCCTGTGTTAGTGAACTTCTGCCTGAAGCCTACGTGGCAGCAAGGATCCCAGCCCCTTCTCATGCAGGACGTGCCTGCTTTCTAACCTCACTGTTGTAATGTCTACCCCACCTTCCCCATGGCCTCACACCCCCCAGCTCTCTCTATACCCCAAGCGCTTCTGTGCCTCCATGTCTTGGTACATCCACCCCTGGGCTTGTTTACCTTTCATGACTTGCCCCAAAGGCCAAGTCGTCCCTGCAGACCCAGCTCAAACATCACCCTCTCTATTGCCTTCCCCAACCCCTCACTCCTCTGCTTTTCCACGTGGTGATTCTTTGTCTACATCTCTGTGGCTCCTGCCTTTGGCAGTGGTAGCATCCTACTGGTCCTTGTCCACCCCAGCAATGCCTGGCAAGTGTCTGCACACTTCAGACGCTCAGCACCTGCTCTGGAACTGAATTGAATTGGGTCATATTTAAATAACTGAAGGAGAATGCTGATGTTAGGTGGATAGTTAGAGTTCTGGTCCTCCTAGGCAAAAAGGACAAAATGGGTGCTGGACCTTCCGACTGCCTGGAGCGATTGCCCCCACTGTGAAGAAGGAAGAGCCTGGCCCCGTCTGAGCCACCTTAATCCTATTCTGAGCAACTAACTGCCTCACCTGGGGGAAGGGGAGGCCTCTGGGAGCCAGGTGGCCCGGGCACTGGAAGATTTGGAAAGTGACTTAGAGCTAATGATCGTGCCATTAACTGTCCACCAAAGTGGTTCCATGGTACCTTCTGGACCCTAAGAGGGCCCCGCCCAGACAGTATAAAACGAGACACTAGACCATGACCAGAGCTTTTCTTGTCACAACAAAGGGGGCCTGTTTGTTGTCTATGTTGAATGTATCTTGCTTTGTGAACCTGTTCCTTGTTGTCTAAACCTACACCTTGTCCTCTAAACCTATCTTTCTCTTCCTCAATATACTTTGCTTCACACTTGCCTTTGGTAGGTCTTGTCCTTCTTCAGACAAGAGCACACCAAGAACCAAGAACACAGCTGTCTGGACCCCAACAGTGACAGCCCCTCACAATCGAATTCTCCTTTGCATAATCCTCAGGGAGACTATAGCTGCTGCTGCTCTTAGCCTATCTGTTAGAACACAGGATTCAAAGAGGATACAGGTAGCAGTATTTTCAGGGTTTTTTTCAGCTTGTAAAATGACTGTTGCAGAAGAAAACTGTGCAAGAGAAAAACCATGATAAGGCACCAGCATGACTAGCGATGAGGCACCTTTCAGGGAAAGGAAGGTTGGTTTTATTCAGAGCCTGTCAGTCTGTGAAACTCAATCACTCTTCTCGTTGGCGTCTGATGCTATGATGTCTTACAGCGTGGGGCATGATCCGAGGCCCATTCTGGTGACAGCTGAAGGCTCTACACTTGGTTTCTTCCCTTGATGAACTCATTTGTTCTCACAGCAGCCTCTTAGAGTACAGTGAATTGACTGAATGTTTTCATGGGTTTTGTTTCCTGAATTCTCAGCCTGTGATGACTTCTCCCACCTGCATATGGTTGGATGTTTTCCTTTCAAACCTACCACTTATGGCTGTAATGCTCTGGATCCTGCCTGGTGGACTAGTACCTGACGTCCATCTGTGGCAGCCAGATGCTGACGGTAGCAGGTGCCAGTGATGTTGTTAACAGGGAGCCACAGCCCTGAAAAGGAGTTCCAAGTCAGACTCAAGGGCTGGTCCACCAGAAGTTGGATCTGCCAGAGGTCAGGCTCCCTCCCTAACCTCTGAGCAATCACTGTACTCCCACCCTGGGCTCTCCTACAGCCGTACATGTCTGGTGTCTCTGGGCGTGAGCTGCCCTCTCACCACTAATCCTGCCCCCCCCCCCCAAAAAAAAATAAAACTGACTCTTATTGTAAGAACATTGGACCCTCCAACCACAATGTTACTCCATTCCAGGAGCCTACCCTATCACCTCAATTGCTATTTTGCATAAAAATTTTGGTTAATTTATTACGTCCAGACAAAGCAGCAGCTTATTTTTCTCCCTGAGTTCACAGCCCAATTTTTTGAGTATGTACAATTTAGAGAAGAAAGTCTGCCCTCTGCTAAAGAATAACAGGAAATTTGCCTACATGTATGTCAATGTGTGAAAGGCTGTGTGGTAGACTGATCTGCTGATATTTATCTTCAATTATTAATTTCTCCGTATTCTTCTTCTCCAAGTCCCCCTCCAGTTTCTCTTCTCTACTGAGAAAGGCATCAGAAGGTCTGGGAGGGTGGACTGTCCTGAGGCGCTGCAAGGAGCTCCCTGCTCCTGAAGGTAAATAGGGACTCCTCCAGACCTCCAGGGTGATCAGGCTGGAGAAGTGGGAGGGAAGCCCTGTTTGCTGGAAATGAGGCATAATGAAGACCTTCTGTGCTTTAAGGGTTGAGTACCCAGGACAAGTTGCCAGGAATAGTCCCAGGGGGATGGAAAGGCATGCAAAAGTTTTGGTCTGTAGGGCTAGACAGCTTGATTAAATCTAATGCAGGCCCTTGGATGACTAGATCATTGGGGAAAGAGCACAGAAGGCGTGGAAAGATGGCATTAACAGCTGCAATTCTGGAAACCCAAGCAGGGAGTCATCTTGGCCACACTGAGCACAAGGTTGAAGATCGTTTTCCACAGAGATCTTGCTGTGGTTCAAACATGTGCTCTCCAAAATTCGTGTGTTGAAGTTTAACCCCCATGTGATGGTGTTGGGAGGCAAGGCCTTCGGGGACATGGTTAAGTCAGGAGAACTCCACCCATATAAATGGATTAGTGTCTTATAAAAGAGCTGGAGGAATTCGTTTAGGCCTAGTTTGCTCTTCCACACTTCTGCATGGAGAACACCATGTTCACTCTGCTTTGGAGGATGAGGCAACCAGGTACCACCTTGGAATAAGACCCTGAACCTACCAGTACCTTGATTTTGGATTTCAGCCTCCAGAACAGTGAGAAATAAAGTTCTGTTGTTTATAAGTTACCCACTCTCAGATGTTTTGTTTTAGCAGCACAAAGACTTTCAACAGCTTGTGCAACCCTCTGAACCATCATTGTCTGAAGGCCCAGCTGGGCACCTTCCACACTGTGAGATCACGATCAGCACTTCTCCTGCCAGGTGTGGAAAGCAGCTGACACTTCTTTTTTTATTATTTCAAGTTAATGTGAGGGTACAAACAACTAGGTCACAATGTTTGCATTTGTTAGGTAAAGTCTCTCTTGTAGTTGTGTCCCACACCCAGGAGGCGTGCCATATGCCCTTACATTGTGCCCATTCAGTGGGAGCACACCAGTCCCTCCCCTTCCCCTTCCTTCAGTCACCCCTTCCAACTTAAACTGAATTGAGGTTTCTCTTAAGTAGGCATGTATGAGATCGTCTACTGGCTTCATGATAATATTGATTGCCTTGGACACTTGCTTTTGCATTCTTGTGTTACTTTACTAAAAAGAATGTGTTTCAACTCCTCCCAGGTTAATACAAAAGATGTAAAGTCTCCATCTTTTTATGGCTGAATAGCATTCCACGGAATACAGTTTGTTAGTCATTTCTGGGTAAATGGGCATTTAGGTTGTTTCTACATCTTGGCAATTGTAAATTCAGTTGTGATAAACAATCTAGTGCAAGTGTCTTTATGATAAAATGATTTTTTTCTTCCGGGTAGATGACCAATAGTGGGATTGCAAAATCAAACTGGGAGGTCTAAGTTGAGTTCTTTGAGGATTCTCCCTACTTCTCTCCTAAGAGGCTGTATTAGGTCGCAGTTTCCCCAGCAGTGACACTTCTTTTTGGATTATGTAAGTCTCTGGGATCTTGGATAAACTATGAGAAGAGAGACCCAATACAGAGATGCTGGACCTTCTGCAAATCCCATGAGAATTTAAGCTACTTGTTTTATGTGAAGAACTTGAATGTGACAGTATTGGCCCAGTATTGATTTGTGGAGTAGCCCTACTGGTTACGCTTAGGACACCTATATACATAAACTATGTGAAAACAATAAGTTTCACCACCAGCCTCAATTGGAAAGCCAGAGAAGGGGCTGATCCCAAGCCTCTGTCTTGAGGGTTCTGGAATTTACGAAGTCAAAAATAAGCAGCAGAAGTCATTTGATACATATTTTGTGTTTATCATAAGAAGGTGAAACGATTACTCTGCAGGAAAATAGTGCTCAAGCAAAACAAAATGAGAGTCTAAGCTTTGAGGCAAGGTTTGTCCACAGTCATTCTGCGTTTAATGAATATTTCCCTAGTACCTACTCTCTGCCATGTACTATACTAAGTACTAGGGAATAAAATGATAAACAAAGGAGACACAGTCCTTGTCCTCTAGTATAAAGAAATACATTGAAGCAAAAAAAGAAAAAAAAAAAAAAAGAAACGAAAAGAAAAGAAAGAAAGAAAAGAAAAGAAATACATTAATCAAATAATCACTCAGGTAACTAATTGTAGTTAGCATTGAGGACTAATGATTATTTCTTTTCAGCCTAATTTTCAGCTAAGAAATAACCTAGATGAACCTTCATATATAAAGCTCCAGGTAGGAAAGCATTAGCCCATGGGATCCTGCTGAAGTTGTCCTGGGGAAAAGAGGACCCCACTCATTAGTATTTGAGCAATGGGCTGATTCTTCTTCTGCATTTAAGAGAATGTGTGCTCCTTCTGGCATCTTAGATGTCCTGGAAGGTCACTGCAGGCTCCGGGTACCACAAACATAGGATTGTTCACTCTCCTTGGCCGGAGAACTGGGCTAGAGACCAAGCTGGCCCACAAACTCAGGTTTTCTCATTTCATTTCAAAGGCAGCCAACTTCAGGGCCTTAAAAATGGACTTATGGTAACACTGAGAGTGATGATGAGGGGAGCCAAAGTCAATGCCATCAACAGGCCATGCTGCCTTCAGAATGATTTCCCAATCTTTGAAGTGAGTGTGAGATAGCCAGAGTGATTCAGAGGGGAAGAGAGGTGGAGTAACTTTGGTTAGTGAGCTCATGTGTTGGAAATTATAGACGGAATTTTCTAGGGATCCCTAATTTAGTCTTTTTTTTTTTTTTTTTTTTTTTTTTGAGACAGAGTCTCCTTCTGTTGTCCAGAGTAGAGTGATGTGGTGTCATCATGGCTTATAGGAACCTCAAAGTAACTCTTGGGCTCAAGTGATCCTCTTGCCTCAGCCTCCTGAGTACCTGGGACTACAGGAGCCTACCCCAACACCTACCTAATTTTTCTATTTTTAGTAGAGACAGGCTGTTCTCCAACTCCTGAGATCAAGCGGTCCACTTACCTGGGCCTCTCAGACTGCTAGGATTTTAGCCTTGAACTACCACATCTGGCCTCTTGTCTATTTTTTTTAACAGTGTGGGTTTCAATTTATTCCTATAATTCTTGGGCATACAATGAATTGATATGGAATTTTCTACTAATTAGCTAATGGATTCCATACAGAAGAATTCTAGTTCACCCTTTGGTTAGCCATTAGATCTTAGGTTATAATCCATCTGTCGATCTTTCTTGTTATCCAACCATCAAATATTTATTTAATATCTACTATAAGTCAAACTATGCTGCATTTGAAGAGTGGAACCTAATCCAGACTGCAAACGAGAAGAGTAGTGTGAGGGACTTCCCTTTAGCAGAGACAAAGCTTTGGGGGCACCAAATCTCTTGTTATTCCTCTCTTCCCAAGGACATGTGAAAACTACATTTCCAGATACCCTTGGAAATCTCAATTAGTTTAGAGACACATGACTGCATTCTAGCCAATAGGATAGAGCAAAAATGATGTACATTACTCTCAGGCCTGGCCGTAAAATTCATTGTGTAATTGTCCACGTTCTCACTTGCCTTTCTGAGTCCAGACGGCCCCAGTATAAGACGAAAGAAATGTGGATCCTTAAGTACCTGCTTGGAAGAGAGCCACAGAGGACCGTGTTGTAGGGCTTGTTTGCTATAACCTATTCCTTTATCCCAATGAAGCCACACTCACTAAAGGTAGGGAAATTTAAGTTGAATACTGAAGGAAAAGAAAAAAAGAAAGAAAATGTCAGATAAGGTAACCACCTTTAATGATCTTATTCCAGCTGGAAAATATAAGTGATATTGAAAAATAGCAACTTACCAAGCAACGACCAAAGTCTTGAATGAATGCCAGGTTTTGCCTGAACAACTGGGTATAGTGGTTGTATTTCTTAAAGTAGAGATTGTAGAAGTTTCCTGAAAATTTTTGATTCACATTTTAGAAAATTTTAACAAGACTAAAGGAGGTAATGGGTTAGTTGAAAGAATCACTTTCTCATCATAAAAATAAATCATCCAGTTCTTGACCTAAGATAGAGAGAGAGAAAGAGAGAAAGAGAGAGAGAGAGAGATTAAGGAAGGAAGAGAGGAAATAAAATATGAAGTAGAATAAAGAAGAGCGGTGAGAAAATGTCAAGTTTATTCGATTCCTAGAGCCTTGGACCTGGAATTTTTTCCATTTCACGAAGGCTGTTCTGCTTAAATATTAAATGTGTCTCTGCTTAAATGTTGCTTCTTTGGAGAACCCTTTGCTGACAGCTTGATGTAGAGCAACCGCCCAGGTACTATGTTGAATGTCCCTACTCTAATTCTCTATGTGGTGCTTACCACCAGCTGATATTTATCTTGTTCATGAATTTTGTTTATTGTTGCATCTCCCTTGACCAGAATGTTCACCACTATCTCTATCACACTGAACAGTAACTGGCACATAGTAGGAACTCCATAAATGTTTATTAAATAAATGGACAAAAGGAGTCCAAAGGGGGGTGAAAAAAAAGCAAATGTTTAGCTTTGAAACAGATTTGTAAACATACCAAATGGCCAAGTTTGGGATGTGTCTCAAATGAGAACTATGAGGTGGCCATGTTTATTAGGTTGCATCAAAGAAAAACCAATGCCAATTGGCATCAATATCTGAATGTTTTGAAATTAAATTTTCGCAAGTAGTCACACAGGAGCAAGTTTCTATTTCTGGAGAATTACTTCTGTAGACTTGACAGAATCCCAGGGATGTAAATAGTTTTGATCTAATAGAATTTGTATACATTCAGCCCCTTTACTGTAACATGTCCCAGATCATTTGATGCTCTGGATACAATTTTTGTGTAGAAGCGAAAGTAAACAAGTTTTCTCTCTCTCCAAGGGGATGTGAATTGTTGGGCTTAGACCTCCTGTGTAAGACCTAACTTCTCTGGGCCCTGAGGCATGGAGATTTCAGACGAGTTATCAACAGATCTTAAGAACCTGTGTGGGGGGGTGTCTATTCCATGACCTGATATTGTCTTCAGATAATCAACTCAAATCTGCTTGAATATCATGTCCGAAATGAGTGTAAAAACTGAAAGGTTGTGGCTGCAATCCTGTAGCCAGAAAAATAGGTCAAGAAAAAACAGACAAACAAAAACTGCATGGAACCAGGCCCCAAAAGGACAATCATTGCTGGTCACAAGACAAGGAGGATGCCTCAGGGAAACTGAGGAACTCCCATAATAATAATTTTAGTAACAATTACCACAGCTATTTATTAAGTGCTACTTAGTATGTGCCAAGCACTCTGTCAAGTACTTACCACACATCATCTCATTTAATTCCTTACAACATGGGCCAGTGGAAGAGGTATCAGTAATTTTTGTCCACAGGCCAGGAAATTGAGGTTAATTACCTTGCCCAAATACAGACAGGATCAGACTCTAAAAGTCAAGGTATTAACCACAACCTCTCCGACTTCAACATTCAAACTTCCCCTTGTGACTGTCTACAAAATGGTAACACAGAGTAGCCCCCCCAAAGCATGAGATAACCAAACATATTTAGATGTCTATTTTGTTTGTGTCTTTTCATAATAAAGAGGATTAAAATGTTAAATTCAGGAGACAGGATGTGGGGTAGTGGAAACCGTAAAGCATGTCAGATTCGGTCTGAGCCCTGCATCATTTCTGCCTTAACCATTAGTATGACTCCCATTCCCTCTCTCGCCTTCTGCCTCAGTTTGCTGGTCTATAAAATGGGAGTAATCCCTGCCCTATATTTTGCAGTCCTAAGAAAGCTTTCTGAAAGGCCTAGTACATGAAGGACTCTAATTTTGTTTGTCTGATAAGTATTAAGGCTGGCTGTTGATGGTTCCTGCCTATAATCCAAGCCCTCTGGGAGTCTGAGGCAGGAGGATTGCTTGAGGCCAGGAGTTCAAGACCAACCTGATCAACAGAGTAAGACCCCCATCTCCACAAAAAATAGAAAAATAAGCTATGTGTGGTGGTGAGCACCTGCAGTCCCAGCTATAGGGAAGCAGCTGGCATGGTGTGATAGTCTATAAAACAATAGGAGAGCTGAGATTGTGCCATATACTTAATTTCCTTCAACATTTTTTATATCTGCATTTAAAAGCTTCAGAATAGTAAATTTGTTTTGGTGTTTTCTAGATAGAAAGCTTGGGTTAACGCCATATGAATTATACTCAGACAAGGTGGAAAGAGGTTCTTAGTCTGGCTGGCTGCCCTGGAGGCAGGAGTATGTTAGGAAGGGCAGCAGACACGGGAATTGGGGTCTGTGGGCAGGAAGCTGGTGCTGCCCAGACGTGCCGAGCAACTTCAGAACTGGCCTTGAGGATGCTCTGTGTTTGAAGGGTGCATCCCAATAGCTGGTTCAAAACAACGTTCTTCCTTCCTTCCACAAATGTTTGATGCGTGATACATGCCAGGCGCTGTCCTGGGCACCTGAGAGACAGGGATGGAGAGTACAGTCTTTTTAGAATGTTTTAAGACAGACTTTTGAGGCAATCGCACTTAGGCTTCAATCCTGCCTATGCCACTTAATTAGTTGTAACCCTGGGGGGTGTTTAACTCTTTGGAACATGGCTCTTTCATCTATAAAGCAGGGAGCGCTTCTCAGTTCTGATTGGGAAAAGTAAGTGAAATTAAAGCTGGGCATGGTGGTGCACTCCTGTAATCTTGCTTACTCAGGAGGCTGAAGTGGGGGGACAACTTAAGCCTAGGAGTTTGAGTTCAGCCTGGGCAACATAGTGAGATGCTGTCTATTAAAAAAAAAAAAAAAGTTTAAGTGAGTGAGATTATGTACGTGCAACCTTTAGTGTAGTCCCTGACGTGCTGTGAGGGCTTAGGGAATGGTGGACATACACACAATGCTGTACACCCTATAAGGCAGAGGTTACATCTTGGGTTCTCTTTGATTCTTCAGTGCCTACTGGTGTGCACAACCAGTGTGTGTAGAAGGTGCTAACAGGAGGTTTGACAGTTATTGGAAGAGTCACCTTAGAGGTTAATGACAAGAACTAGAAAAAGCAGAAACAGGATGTAGGAAGAGAATGTTCACAGTAATTAAGGTTCCTAGTGAAGGAGGCCTCTACAGTGGCAGGTGGGTGGGTGTGTGAGCAGGGAATAAGGGCACAGGGTTGTGACAGATACAGGGTTCGCTCCCTTAGAATGGTCCCATAGGCTCATCAACACTCCTGCCCTCCCAGATCTAGCCTGCCCCACTTCCAGCAACCATTAGTGATTAGAATAATACAAACACAACTAACTAGCAAGCAAAACAGTTCAGTTATTAGAGAGTTGCCTCCTGTAAAGGCTGGGGACAAAAAACAGGCTCTTGAGACCATATTCTTAAACCACTGCCCAGTTTGGAAGGGAGAGGCCTTCAGAGCTGTGGCTGCTCAGACCTCTTTTCAGCCTGGCGCCCTATCTACCATCTCCCTGAGAGAAAGGGTGACCGTAAGTCCAGGTTGCTCAACTTTAAGCTTGTATCCCAGTGCAGTCACCAATAGAGCAGGGACTCTTAGACTTCAGTGTATATACCAGTCACCTGGGATGTCGCCGGACCAAGGCGTTTGTCTGCCAGTCACCTAAGTTAATCAATAGAGAAGTGGATGAGAAATTAACAATTTCATTTTTATTTATAGAAAAGTCAGCAATTTTGGAGAGCAGGGTGGATATCTCACTCAAAGAACTTCTCTCCCATTTCCTTTGTTATTCTTATATTTTAGAATTAGTAGGCATTAGCAATGCTGTTAGTCATTATATGTTAGACTGATTCCCCATCATAGGTTACAAGGTTATATAATATCTTACTATCTTAAAGTCATTATATCTTCGAAGCATTTTTTAGACTAAATTTATAGTTAGTTACTATTTTACTGGGTGAACAGAGTGCCCTGGGTCTTTGACCGGTGACATGGAGTCTAGTTCCCCATCTGATCTATGATAGTATTCTTGGAAATATACAAACTACTTCTAGATGTTGGTGCATAGGCTCTTCCGGCCTGGTTAGGGTCTGTCCAGCAGTGTCTTGCATGAAATGACTGTTCAGGTTAACAGTGGCTGGTAACATGGAGATTTTACTAAAATGCAGATTCTGATTCAGTAGGTTTGGGTAGGGTCTGAAATTCTGCATTTCTTGAAAAATCCCAGGTGAGGCTGATGCTATTTGCCTGAGGACCCCCCATAACAAGGATCTACCACTGGTTCTCAAATGTAACTAACATCAGCAGCATCTAAGCTGCTTTGTAAAATTACAGACTCTGGCACTTCAGTCCCCTATAAAATGTGCCTCAAAGGTTCAGGAAAACCTGCTCTGAAATAGCCCCCCCATCCCAAATTTCCATCTGCCTTTTCCATCAAATCTTTTCTTTGGATAAAGGGAGTACAGAGAGAAAATTAATCTGTTAACCTCAATGAACACACCTCAGTCTACGCATAAGAGGTTTCAGGGGGACCTGGCAGTTCTCAGGGAGCATTGGGAGGGTGGCAGCTCTCCCTGGTCCGAACAGCCACTCTTGAGTTTTTCTTCAGACATCTTGGGCTTTAGTTGTGTGGCATACATGAGGCTTTGTGGGAGCTGATCAATATACTGTGGATATTGTATAGTCAAGAATGAACTAAGCACTGTGCAGGGTGAGAAAAGCTGGCACTCTGGGGTTTTAGGGAATTTGAAATTAAAGGGTAAGATTTCAGATCCTTTCCTTCATGCAAAAGGAAGCAAACAGAATGCCAGGGCGCTGAAAAAACGTGGGGAAATGGAACTGGAGGGCATCAGAAGTCCATTTTATACTGTGTTCTGCAGGAGATAATCCAGGGGGATTTGTGGAAGTGGATGGAAGAGGTTGGTGAGTTGAAGAACTGAAAGGCGGAGGTACCCAGGCAGGAAGGGACCAGATCCAAGAGGGGCCTGCCTGAAAAGACTTTGGATTTTATTTTTTTTTATTTTTTTATTAAGTCATATACACATAGATCATGAATACATTTATGCACACAGGGGGTGCAATGTGTTGATTTTTTTTATACAATCTGATGTGGTTACATCAAACCAATCACCATAGCTTTCGCCTCATTTACTTGATTATTGTATTAAGACATTTATGTTCTACGCTTGACAGATTTTACTTGTACCCTTGCAACATGCTCCATAGGTGTGGTCCCGCCTTTTACCCTCCCTCTACCAAACCCTCCGCCTCCCCTCCCTTCCCAAGGAAAAGCAATACTTCCATTTATCGAGGACCCACAGGACACTGCTCTGACAGCACAGAGGCTTCCACCCCTCCCCGCAGGCCTGTCCTGGATAGTAGGCCACTCTCGTGCCTGGGGCTGGACAGACCTCCCAGTTGTGCTATTGTGGTCATTCTTGCCCAGCAGTAAAATACAGGCCCTATCAACTAGCGGCCAGTTGCAAACTGTTGGGACCGACTCCTCCTTCCCTGGCCCTATTCCCACCTATACCCAAGCGGCCCCAAGCAGGGGGTGGGAGGAAATGGAAATAAGAGGCCAACTACCCGGGATCTGCGGGATCTGTGCCTGAAGCAGATTTTCCAGGCACTTCAGAGCCGGGTCAAGTGAAAGGCACACTTCTGAGGGGGAAAGGAAGGGCAGGAAAAGGGCTGCCTCGGTGTAAGACACAAAACTGGGTGAACAACTGAGTCTTTGCTTCGCTGACAAAGGAGAATGAAGGACTCGTGCCAGATGGGCTTGGATTGACTGGAGAAAAGCGACTTTTGTAATTCAGGGTCCTCCGCGCAATGGAAACGCTGGCAAAGCGGAGTGGCAGGCGTGCACTCTCCCGTCTGACAGAGAGCGACAGTTGAGACCTCGGGGTCGCAGATAGAGTTGACCGAGTTCCCAGGGCCGCCTCCGGGGCGGGGCATGAGGAGTGCTGACGCGCCCTCCGGGCCTCTCTGGCTCCGCCTACTTCTGTGATCACGTGGGTGCTAAATAGCCAATCCGGGCGGACGCTGCAGGGCACGCCGGTTGCGGCGGAGGTCCTGGAGGCTGCTGTGGGCGGAGGAGCGTAGGCTCAGAGAACCAGGCGGGGTAGCGCGGGGTAGGGAGCCCAGCGCACCCATCGTCAGGTTGTCAGCAGGGATTTACGGGGAGGTTTATTGTGCCCGTCATGGCAGCTGAATTTGGTTCCTCTTACGCACCTAACAGGCTTTGGGGCATAGGTAGAGAATAATTTACCGGTGATAAAACGTACTGAAGGCCCCAGCAGCCCACTCGGGAAGCTCAGAAAGGAGGCTCCCTGGTTTGTGGCTAATACTGCATTTCTCATCAGTTTTTGTGGCTAAGGCATGAGATCGTGATTTAGAATAAATAAATGTGACGTTTCTTACATCCAAGTAGCCAAGAAAAATCCATATTAATTACACAGTACAAATCTGCGATCGTGAGCTAAAGTGGGGTGCAGTCAGAGCATGGCTGTGGCAGAGGAAGAAGAACACCCTTATGCCCTTGAACTCTCGTTAGGTGCTAAATGATGGTCAGAATATGGGAAGGGAGACCCTTCCCACGCCAGGCGGGGAGAGGCGGCAGTCAAGACCCTGGGATGCGGATAGTGGGTTTAAGGGGCTTCCAGGGTCGGGGAACATGCAGCCTTGAGGCACCTGTGGCCTTCCAGGTCTTCACGCGCCTCCTTTTGACCGAATCCAAATTTTACAGAACAAATCCATTCATTAGAAGGGACGCAGCACAGAAAGATGAAACTTTTCTTGCCTGTTTTTGTGTTTTAAAAAGAACAATCCTGAAATCAGAAGGCTGCAGGTTCTCCACCCTCGCACGGGCTGTTTGAAGTTCCCTACGTACTCCAAAGAATATGGAGAAGAACAGAGCAGCTGAAGTGTGGAGAGGGGCTGGGTGCGGGACTTTGCAGCTGTCTTCTCCTGGGACTCATCCTCAACTCCTTTTGGGCTTTAGGGAGACATTTCCTCAGAGCTCCAAACACTGGTTAATTTTCAGCTCCTCACTGAGTACCCAAAGAAGAGAACCAAAAAGCAAGCGCTGTTCCCCTGAGGTACTAAAAATTCTGGTGCTGAGGAGACAGAGGTACTCCAGATGGATTTCTGAGAGGGAGAGATGAGCGTATTAGAGTTTTATATACCTTTTAGGCCAAAAGGTGGGAGGAGATGGTGAGGAGACCCTCCAAGGAAGAAGAAAGGCTTTATCTCTTCTTTTTCTGCAAGAGACATCAGGATTCCCTTTGAAAACAAAGCAACCAGGATCTATCAAAGGTGAAAAAGATGAAATGTTTGCTCTCATCACTTCTATTCAGTTTTATATAGGAGATGCTAGCCAGTGCAGCAGGACAAGAAAAAAACATTAGTAACATGCGGGTGGGAGGGGGATGAGTGGAGCTGTCCATACTTTACAGGCGACACGATTTTGTATGTAGAAAAGCTGAAGGAATTGACAAGATCTACTAGAACCAATAGGCAAACTTAGTATGTTTGCAGGACACATTGCTAACAAACAATCCAAAAATGAAATTAAGAGAACAATTCCACTCATCACAACATAAAAAAGAATAAAATATTGAGGAATAATTTTAACAAATGTAAGACCTCTACACTAGAAATGTCAAAACAACTGATGAGAGAAATTAAAGAAGATTGAAACAAAGGAAGAGACACAGCATATTCATGAATTAGAAGATAAAAATCATCAGGGTAGCATCTGTCTATACTTTCAACTCATCCTCAACTCAAATTTCAGCAGGCTTTTTTGGTAGGACTTGACGGGCTGATCATAAAATTTATATGCAAACACAAAAGACTTAAGAGAAATCAAAACGATTTTGAAAAAATAAAGTTGGAGGATGTTTTGTAAAGCTATAGTAATCAAGAGAGTGTGATATTGACCAAAGATAGGCATATCAATCATTGGGACAGAATAACCCCAGAAACAAACTCTTACATTTATGGTCGATTGATTTTGGATAAAGGTGTCAGGGTAATTCAATAGTCTTTAATAAATGATACTGGAACAATGAATATCCCTATGCAAAATAATAATATATTTTTTAAATAATAATAATTATATACTTACACCAACCATATGGAAAAATTAACTAAAAATGAATCATAGAGCTAACTGTAAGAGCTAAAAGTGTAAAACTCCTAGAAGAAAACATAAGAGGAAGCCTTGGTGAACATGAAATCAATGATTTTGTAGATATAACACCAAATATATGATCCTTAAAAGAAAAATATTGATAAATTTAACTTTATCAAAATTAAAAACTTTTGCTTTTCAGAAGATACCATTGAGAAAACGAAAATGCAAGCCACAGCCTAGAGAAAGTATTTTCAAATCATTTATCTGATAAGGACTTGTATGTAGAATACCATATAAAGAACTCTTATAACTCAGTACATCCTCCGAACAAATTGATTTTAAAAATGAGCAAGATTTGAATAGAGGTTTGAATAGACATATGAATGGTCAATAAGCACATGAAGAGATGCTTAACATCATTACTCATTAGAGAGATGCTAACTAGTACTACCCATCACTAGAATGGGCATAATAAAAGACTGACAATATTAAGTGTTGGCAAAGATGTGGAGAAATTGGAAGCATAAAATGGTACTGCTAGTTTAGATAATAGTTTGGCAGTTTCTTAAATGTTTAATATACATTTACCATATGATCCAGAAATTCTACTCCGAAGTATCTATCAAGAAGAATAAAGACATATATTCACACAAAGACATATGCAAACTTTTAGCCACATTATTCATAATAGCCCCAAACTAAAAATAACCCAAATGTCCATCAAATGGTGTATAGATAGAAGTATTCTAGAATTGGATTATCATGATAATTGTGATTATTGTGCAACCATATAAATTTACTAAAATCAAACTTTACCCTTATAATGGGTTTTATGGTATAAAAATTATACTTTAATAAAACAAAGGATAAGGAGACCCCTATATTGGTCTTTGAGAAGAGGATGGTGTGTGTGTGTGTTTGTGTGTACATGTGGTGGTTATAAGAGAACAGAAAACACATGTGGGAGCCAGAACCCCTATGTGAACTTAAATTCATAGTTGGGTCTGAATCTTGGTTCTACTACTCACTAACTATATATACTTGAGACAAATTACTTATCTTTTCAAGCCTCAGTTTTACCATCTGTGAAATGAGGCTAATGGCAAGTCCTACGTAGTTTAAACATTAAAAATAATGTATGTCAGCTCAGCACTCATAGCTCATTGAGTAGGGCACCAGCCACATACACTAAGACTGTTGGGTTTCAGCCCGGCCTGGACCTGCTAAACAACAATGACAACTGCAACCCAAAATGGCCAGGTGTTGTGGTGGGCACCTGTGATCCCAGCTACTTGGGAGTCCGAGGCAAGAGAATCACTTAAGCCCAAGAGTTTGAGGTTGCTGTGAGCTGTGATGCCACCGCACTCTACCAAGGGTGACAAAGTGACACTCTGTCTCAAAAAAAAAAAAAAAAAAAAGTATATTGAAGGTAATATATGTAAAGTGCTTAGCCCAGAGCCTGACAACATGATAGACGCTTATTGAGGGAAAATTCTGAACCATTACTTCTATGGGAAATTTGGAACTTTGCTCTAACTATGGAGGTGTGAGCTCTCTGGGTATATTGTAGCAGAATTACAAGCCTCTCACTGACCTGATTGAGTAGACTTATTATGAGCCCAATTCTTGGTTTCCAGTACTAGTTCTGCCACAATCACACCATATGACTGTAACAGGGTTCCTTAACCTCTTTAGGCTCCTAAGATATGCCTCACCTCCCAAAAGGGATCCTTGGGATGCTTCAGAAGTCAGAGCTCCCGTGTAAGGGAATGATGGCACAGAGCACAGGGCGGGGTTGGGGGCTGGGGTCCAGCATAAGAGGCCAACATTTCTGTGCTTATGAACTGGGATATGTGAAGCACAGCCCAGCAGGAGGCCATGGAAATTTTCACGAACCAATACTGGCATTTGGAGCTGCACTGGAAAATTGTGAACACAGGATGTTGCTGAAAATGGTGCCAGGCAGGGCTGCTACCTGAGGTTTTGGCAGGCTTCACTCCCTGCCAGTTGATTGCAGAAGGATGTTGGGTCATCAGGAAATAGGGATTTGAAATGATCCCACAGGAAGGTGTGAACAACAACAGAAGCAACAACAACATAAAAAAACAGCCCAGCCAGGTTCGATTGGGGGAAGAGTGGGTGTTGGGTTGGGGGATAAAGTTCTTCAACAGTTTAGAAGCTTCTAAGGAGGAGCCCGGTTGTCATTCAAAGACACTGATAGATTCCTCTCCCTGCCCCTCTGTCCTTCATGAACACCTCCTGGAAGAAAAGAGGGATAGTATAAGCTTGAGGGGATGATTCATTTCTGTCTCAGGCTGCTGACCGCCCTCCAGGCAACAGTTCACAGTGGACATCGCTATTTTTTAGAATGCCCAGCACACACTCCCACTGTTTTCTGGTAAGATCACTACACCCCCATATACACAGTCTTGGTGGGGCTGTTAATACAGGCATGCTGCTTTCCTTTGACTATTAAATTTTCTCTCCTGGAATCTGAATTGAGCTGAGTGATGAATAAAAATGGAAAAAAACCTGTTGGGAAAGATCTAACTTCATGGCTTTAATTAAGATCTTCACCATCTTCACCCATGTCCACGTTCTTGTAGTAGAATTAAGATACTCCAGAGGGGTCCTGATTTGATTCCTTTACCCATCCAGCTCATTGAATCCCAGTTCTGCCCCAGTTTCTTAACTGTTCTTCCATTCAGTGAACCTCTGATATCATCCATTAACTTCTGTTGTGCTAGAGTTGGCTGTGGTCCATTTCTTTTACAAAGAACAGATGAAGAACATGACTGTGACTCTCACTTGGGGCAGTCTTCATGAGAGACATGCCAGGGCAATAGAAAGAGCATAGCTTCAGGTACCCACCTTCAGTCTTCTTACTCATCAACTTTCTAGCCACATGACCACAGGTGGGTTGCTAAATCCCTCTGAGCCTCACCTTCTCCTGTAAAATGGAGATATTATTATCTTCCCTTTGCAGCATTAGCAGGATTAATTTTTTTTATTCTTTTATTCATGTGATGCTCACCCAGTAGCCACCTTTTGCCTGGAACTCTGTGAGGGACCAGGATTGAGATGTAAATAAGGTCCTTGTTTTCACAAAGCCTATCTTCTAATGGACAGATATTGAATCTATGCTTACAAGTCTGCTGATGTTCTAGTAGAAGTCCAAGGCACTGTGGGCATGGTTAATAAGAGACTGTAAAGAATCCAGTAGAGGTCTATGTATGGAACACGTTTACTCAGGGGTCCTCAAACTGCAGCCCGCAGGCCACATGAGGCGGTGTGATTGTATTTGTTCCTGTTTTGTTTTTTAACTTCAAAATAAGATATGTGCAGTGTGCATAGGAATTTGTTCATAGTTTTGTTTTTTTTTAAACTATAGTCCAGCCCTCCAATGGTCTGAGGGACAGTGAATTGACGCCCCTGTTTAAAAAGTTTGAAGACGCCTGGCTTTACTAAATGTGACTTCCTTTCCCCTTCTTTCTCCTGGCGGTTTTCTACACCACTCTATTTTTCAATTTTTATGCATGTTTTCTTCTTCACCATCTTCACCCATGTCCATGTTCTTGTAGTAGAATTAAGATACTCTAGAGGGGTCCTGATTTGATTCTGTGAGTTATATCTGCCTATTGTATTTGCAGCATACATTGGAAGCCACTCATCCCAACAGGTAGGCCAACTTCATAGGACATACTTATCTAAGCGGAGGCAAGTTTAAGGGAATATGGGGAAAGAAATAGAGAAACCTTAATATTTAGAATTGACTGTTTCTCAGGTTAACAAGGTCTGGTAGGAGTCAAGATAGAAGAGGCTTGCCTAAGGTTGATATTAACAAAACAAGGGTAGTCAACTTCCCTGATCAATTAGGTACCTCCCCAGCATCACAAAATCTCAAAAATGATTCACAGAATTTTAGCATTAGAAAAGAATTTAAGAGAACATTCAAAAAGGGTTTTATTTAGAGGTGAGGAAACCATGTCTCTGAAGTTAAGTCTTATCCTGAGTGTCATCTGAGTGTCCTGAGTGACACCTTACACCCCTGCTAGGCAGTCAGAGAGCCCAAACTCATTCTTTTCTCATGTGGACAAGTCCTGGTAGATCTACCCTCTGAGGAATAGCCTGAGTTAACCTTCCAAAGGGCAGGAACCAGGGGAATGAGGCTCTGTGCTGGGTGTTGGGGAGGGACAAAAACACAAGTCTTTTATGGTTCTTCTGACGTGGAGAGTTGAGACAGTGCCAGATAATTACACAAGGCAACAATGCATGAGAATTGCCTATTGGACATCAGTATTTCCCAAACCCAACTCTTCATTTTCACGTACTTATATCCTAAGTCTCTTTCCACAGGTGCCTTCTCAGACACCTGTATCAATAACATTCTCCACTCACAAGACTTGGTAGATTGCAGTTTTTATTCGTATCTTTCCCTCAATTCCTCATCTTAAACTTGGTTGCCTTAAACTTGTTATTTATTTATTAGGATGCTAGTTATTTATTAGGATCTGTTGATCTGGTCCTTAAATTCTACCCTATCCTGTCCAAAGACACCAGAATTGTATTCCACATACCTCGTATGCAGCTCTTGTATTATTCCCCTGCTCAAAATCCTTTGGGGTGCTAGGAAAGATCATTTGCAGAATGAAACATAAACTCCTTAAGCTCAACATTTATGGTCTCTTAAGATCTAAGTTCAGCTCCCTTCCATTTCCTCCCTCAAGTCCTGCTACCTCCTACATGAATCTAGTAACCGTGTTTTTCGTTTTTTGTATTTTGATGCTTTGATGTCTGGACCCTTGGTGACCCTGCAGTGGCTGCCCCTCCCAAGGATAGCCAATCCCTAGAGACAGTAATAACGTGCCCTCTAGCAAGCATACCTTCCAAGGGCAAACCAACCAGCACAGAGCCCGTTCTCCTAAATACCTCCTTTACTGGACTTTCTCACTCAGGACCACTGGTCCTCTGCCCTCATCACCCAGGGCCATTGCCAGACAACTAGGGATAGCCCTTCCGCCCCTGAGCTGACTGAAATTATTCAAACTCGCCAAACCCAAACCTGCTTACTCTGCTCTGCCCCTTGCTTCCCACGGAAACCATCATAACAGCCCTTTCTAATGTTGCTCCCTCTCCCTCTGCCTCCCAACAGACTCGGGTGCTTCCCCTGGGGGCCCCCTGCGGTGTGGTGTGCCCCCTTCTTTCGGGATCTGTGAGTATAACAAACGACCTTTTCTGTAACAGTCGTCTCTGTCTCCTTATCTGTTACAATAATAAACCTACATTTTTAAAACAAGGAACCTTATGCTACTGAGTTCCTTCTGCTTCCCAAAAAACTCTTGCTTTCCTGAGCCTGTATCTTTGCCTGTGCTGTTCTTCATTCTCTGCATAAACTCCCTCTATCACTTCTGCATCTTACAATTCTATCCATCTTTCAATGTCCTCTTGCTAGCATTGACTTGAATGTCTGGTAATAATACATATTTAAAGATGAGAGTGCTAGGTTCGGAGTGTTTTAACTAATACTGTATCACATGGCAAGTTTAAGGCAGCATCGGACCTCAAAGCCCAGCAGGCTCTCTCAGTGCCTTTCACAAACATTGCACACATATTGGCACAGGTCTCGAGCTCAATAGAAATTGAGATGCTGGGTGAAGTGGGAACAGGGGCAGCCCAGTGATTAGTCTGAATCTTCCCTCAAGATCCTCATCTTTAATATGACTCAGCTTAAGCCCCAGTACCTTAAAGTTTTAAAAATCTGGAAGTGACAATTTGAGGGACCCAGTTTGTTAGATTTATCCCCTGAATCAATCAGCTATGGTAGGACGTGCTTGGGAGGTGAGGCAGGCTCACAGAACACTAATGTGAGCCCTGGGGGACCAAAAATCCATTTTTCCCAAAGAAAATGCAGCTGTTGAGACGTGGGCATACATTCCAATTTGAGTCTCTTACAGACTCTTGAGTCTCTTTCTAACATATTAAACACTAAGTCCCCCAAATAAGTTGGGGCAGTAGAAGTATTCAATTAAAACAGCTCCGAAACAAACAGTGCAGAAGATATCAGAAGGCCAACTCTGCAAAGTACTGTGCTAGACACTGGGTGGGAAGGCACAAGGTTGGGATGCATGTATGAAAACCCACAGGACCTGGCAACTGCTCAGGGATGAGACAGGTGCACAAGTTGTGACAATGCAGGGCAGAGGGCGGGCTGAAGGAAATGCTGCTCCGAAAGAGGTACAAAGTACTGCGGGGCTTTACAATATGGAGAGATTCCCTAAAATTTATATCCTAAGGAAAACCAAAAAGCTAAAGTCCAGATTTTCCTTCTTATTGCAACTTCATCATATGCTGGAAAAACTATTTATGATTCCACGTGCAAAGGAACACAATGTTCTTATTTCCACCTACTGCAGCCCAGCTGCCAATTCAAACATCTGCCACCCCTTAACTGTGCAATTAGGGAAGCGCAGCATTCAGGGGGCTCCCGAGCCACTGATAAGCTCCTGCTTGGATGGGCTGCAGACACAGAGTCTCGGAAAGGAAAACAGGAATTGCTGGAGGAGTCTTGCCTATACTCCTACAAGAATTCAGACGTTGGCTCGTCAGGGAGAATTTTCATCTGAAAAATCTTTGAGTGCAGTAATGAGAAAGTACTTTAGCACTTTTTTTCTGACTGGGTTAAGGATAGAATTCTTGGCTGACAACGTTGCTATACAAGGAGAGCTTGCTGCAACATTTTATAACTCAAGAGCTGTAGGCCGAAGGACATGCTATTGCGACATATTTGGATCCATCTCAAATGGTGGTGATGAGAGTGAGAAGAAGAATTTAAACATCTTGGTCTCATTACGATTATCAAAACAACTGTGTTTTATGGAGAGCACCAAGGTGTACCTCGGGACCTCTCAATGTCAAGGAAAACCCACTTAGGACCTGTTATGGGGGTGGGAGGATGCAACGGCTTCTTTGCTTACTACCCAGGGGTTGCTGGAGGCACAGGAGAAGGGAGGAACGAAAGGGATGTGGAGCAAGAGAAGGCTGCAGAAGCAGGTGGGCAAGGAAATGAAGGACGGGGCAGGGTGTGTATGTCTGAGAGCAGGGAAAGGGCCTAGAGTTGTTTAACACTATTTTCACCTCTGGAGTGAGGGAGAAATGAGTAAAACAGAACCCGTCTCACCCTCAGCAGCAGAGTGAGGAGATGATCGGTTGAGGGAGGGGGAGAACGAGCAGTCGATTAAAATTTCTGGAGGCCCCACTGTGCGCCAGGCATGGCTGCATTTTCTTCTACTTAGGAATAGAGAAGCCTCCAACATTTGTACTTGGAAAGAACAAAGACATTATCAGATTATCTCCTCACCTTTAATACATATGTAGGCTTCTCTAGAATTCAGAATCTCTAGGATTTATCCTTCTTTTAGCCCGGGCTTCAGCCTCCTCTGCAGGGTCAGAGCTTACAGCCCTTTTGTTTAGAGGCTGAGAGTCCCAACACGCAGATGGGAAGCCCTCAACCTTCAGGCTGTAGTCGGTATTGGGAGAGTTGGGGTGAGCGGGGGTGCCCTTAGCTAGGTCCTTGTTGTCACTATAGGCAGCACCTCCCACATGGACTTCTGACATTTATGTCCAAAAGCGGTTGTATTAGGTTGAACTACATGAAATTGTTATTTTCAAGGTCAAAAAATGGTTGAGTATCAACAATGTCATGTGGCTTGCGACTTAACATGTACACTCATCATGGATTATGCACATACCCATGTTAAAGGTGTGAATTGTTGAATGGAAATATTTAAAACTCTTTTTTGTCATTTTTAGAAAATTAACACATTGGGAACCTTAAAAATATGGAGGTGATCTAGGCTTTCTTGAGCTGGGAGACTCAGGCCAGAGCGAGGTCCTACCTTTACCCCAGGGCCTTTGTAGAGGAGGCCTCATATATGAACATCATTTGTTGCTGAAGACCCAGAGCATATTCTTGCAAAGTGTTCAGGTGGCACATCTGATTATTTTTTTCTTTTTCTAAATGTTACACCTCAGCCTCATTTCTCATGGCTATCTAAACCCACACAGTTGTGTATTTTTCTATCACTGTACTGTATCTGTTTGGTCACCAGGTAGCTGCTCAAAAACATCCATTTCCTCAAACCTTCTGTGGCCACCTCAAATTTTGGTTTTGCCAAATATGATTAACTTCCTAAAAAGTTTGCCATTAACTCTAAATTCACTCATTGAAAATTCAGTGCAACTGCTATCAAAACCTCACCTGGCTGGGTGGCGCCTGTGGCTCAGTGAGTAAGGCACCGGCTCCATATACCGAGGGTGGCAGGTTCAAACCCGGCCCTGGCCAAACTGCAACAACAACAACAACAAAATAGCCAGGCATTGGGGGGGGGGAGGGGAGCGCCTATAGTCCCAGCTACTCGGGAGGCTGAGGCAAGAGAATCGCCTAAGCCCAGGAGTTGGAGATTGCTGTGAGCTATAATACCACACCACTCTACTGAGGGCGATAAAGTGAGACTCTGTCTCTAAAAAAATAAAATAAAATAAAATAAGAAAAAAACCTCACCTGGCTGACTCTGAATATATAATAGATGCTGTGGTAGCAAAGAAGGCCTGGTATAGGTCCCTGCTAACATCTCTCCTCCTCTGATTCATTGACCTCCTCAGAAAACAATGAAACTTTGCTTCACTGTGTGCCCATTTCCCAACAAGCATTTATTGAGGCCTGATTCTGTGCCAGGTACTGGAGATACAGTGATGCATGAAACAGACCTGATTCTTGTCTTGGAGCTCACAATCTACTGATACAGAAAAGAGGGATTGATAACGCAGTGCTGTAAGTGGCACAACAGAAATAACTCGAGGGTACAAAGTGCTATGGGAGCACAGTCATTCCTTACCACAGGGTTTTGTACCAAGCACTTGTCCCAAGCACTGTTCTAGGTGCCAAAGGGAGAGATAACATACAAGTAAACCAGAAGCCTCATTGAGGAGGCAGCATCAGAGCAGGGAGTTAAATGATGAGCAGGAAACTCATGAACAGGATGGAGTTGGGGGAAATGTACAGCGTTCTGAACGCACGATGAGAGGCCAAGGAAGTCTTCCTAATGGCAATGATGTCTAAATTGAGATCTGAAAGGAGGTGAAGAAAGCTGGGGTGTGATGAAGAAGTACTCCAGGCAGAGCAAATAGGATATGCAAAAGCCCAGAAGACAATAGAAGAAGATATGAGAAGTTTGTGGCTAGAAAAGATTGGGGGGGGGGGGGTACTAAGTGATCCCCAGCTCCCTCTTTGCCTGGTAAAATTGTTTTAATTGCACAAGAGTCAATTTCTTTTGTGTACATTCTTTTCTCTTTCAGTAGCCTTACTGATACATTAGTCCAAACGTTCTGGGCGGCTTCTTTACAGAACATGCCAAAGGAACGCCTGCCACCTGGTGGATGACAGAAAAGACATCATCACAATGTATAGAAAATTTGCATCACCACAGTGCAAGGTTCAGGGCATCCCAAGACAAGGGCAATTTTCCACTTCATCGTTTAAAAACTCTAATGTGCCAAAGAAGGTGAAGGAAGAAATATGTGTAAGGCAATTCTCAGGCAATGCTCCCCTGTAAGGGCAGGAGACGGGAATAGGAGGAAGGGGAAACAACTCTGTCCTTGTGTCAACATTGTACTTAGCAAGCATACTCTGACTTATTCCTTCAAACAGTGAGGTAGTCACATAAACCCTGTTTTGCAGATGAGGAAACCGTGACTCAGGGCAGGGAAAAGCTGGTCTTGGCTGATTCCTTCATGTTATACTTCCTCCAGTTAGGATTTATTTTGTTAATCAACAAAGGGTGAAGAAAGAGGCATTACGGTGTTCCCCAGTTATGTTATCTATACTTTGAAAAGTGAGACCCTGGTGAAGATAATTAAGGCCTCATGTGGTTCTCAAAAAACATTGGAAGAATCTCTGTTCCACTCAATAATATACAGCTGGCTCCCAAAGCAGAGCTAGCCTCAAATGCCACACGTCATGTTCAGTTTTCAAAGCTAAAAATGTGGAATACATTTCCAACAATTTCATACAGCATCTAGTTGAGAGACACATTCTTAAAAATGCAGTTTGGATACAGAAATGGCACTCTCAGAACACATCATGAGTTTTTTTGGAACTTCTTGTTATGGTACTTGGCACACAGTAGGAGCTAAAAACATGACTATAATAGACAACTAAAATTTTTGCTCACTGGCTTCTTACAGAAGGGATGTAAAGGGTTATCACAAATAAAATATCCACCAGCTGTTTTCTGTCTCCACTGAGGTCCAAGCAATGGGAACAAAGCATCAGCAAACGAGAGTGGAGAAATTAGAATTGAGATGGATGGGATGGGGGTGGGGGAGCTGGGAAGCCTTAGGACAGATGAGCAACGGAAAACATATAATCTTGCAGATGTTTTAACAAAGGAGCTGTCCTTAGACTGGGATTACCCTGGTGGGGCCTGGAAATACCCCATCGTGTCAGGTTTCTGGTCAGCTCCAAAGTTTTGACTGAGTCTCTTTAAATGTAGTGATAGGCAATCTGAGAGCGTATAAAACAGTCTCTGTCTTTAAGAAGCTTATAATCTGTGTATAAAGAATCAAGGAAATGGACATTTGGGCTGACCAGGAAAGGCTCTGTGGAGGGAGGAGTGGAACTTCTGATAGCCTAGGAAGAATGAATGAGGGTATTTTTGTTGTTGTTATTGTTGGGTTTTTTTGAGACAGAGTTTCACTCTGTTGCCCTCAGTAGAGTGCTGTAGTATCACAGCTCACAGCAACCTTAAACTCTTGGGCTAAAGCTATCCTCTTGCCTCAGCCTCCCAAGTAGCCAGGGCTATAGGGGCCCACACCACCTGGCTATTTTTAGAGACGGGGGTCTAGATCTTGCTCAGGCTGGTCTGGAACTCCTAAGCTCAAGCAATCCACCCACCTGAGCCTCCCAGAGAGCTCCAATTACAGGCATGAGCCACCGTGCCCCACCAAATGAATGTGTTTGCAATACCCATATTGGAGGGAAAGGCATTCCAGGTAATGGCCACTACAAAGTCCAAAGACCCCCTTGGGGCTACTTGGAACCTAAAGTGCAGCATCAGAAAATCTTGCCTTCATCTAGATCACATTTTTATGGGGAAGAAGTGTTGTCTACTGAAAACAGATAATGTAAGAGGCACGAGGATTACATTTTTCTTACTTTTTGGTGTCACTCTCAAATCAATTGTGTTAAACTTAGGAAAACAGGCACACTTGGTAAGAGAAGTTTTGGCTTAATATTTTGTCAAGAAAGGAAATTAATTAAATGTAACTTAAATGCATTTACTCAACATATTTATTGGCACCCAGCTTGATAAATGCACTAATCTAGTCACATTATACAGGGGGAAACAAGAAACATGTTTCCTCATAACATGAAACAAAGAGATATAAGATGCTGGTGTATTTAATTTTTTTTAAACACAAGAATGATAAAGCGTTTCCTTTTTTTTAGAGTACACATTTGATATGGCCATTTGCTTACGGAGTTTCAAAATAACAAAACTATAAGGGACCAAACATTCCTTTCACAAACCTCAGGGAACAGTATAGTTAAGGAGTAAAAGTTAAAGGAGTTAGTGCTAATACTTGTCTAAAGATTACTCATATACATACCTATATAGTGTGACTGGTTTTGTTTTTAATCAGAGCATTTGAGTGTAGGAAGACAGCAATCAGCCGCATGCCAGAAGAAATAAGGAAGTTTCTACTGGGCAAAAAAGCATTAAGATGAGTGTCTAGAGGAATTTGGAGGTGGCTGCTCAGTCCCCTGCTCCTTTTTCTTAAGGACAGAGCTAAAATAACAACAATATGGGGCTACCGACCCATACATCTGTTTCTGATTTACTTTCTTAGTCTTGTCCTAGTTGGAGTCATTTCTAGATCATATGCTAGTCTTCAGAGAAGTTATGGAAGGAATTTACACAAAGAGCAAATACATAATTAAATACACATATAAAAACACATTATCAATAGAATGTGGATAAGGAACATATGCAAAAAGTCCAATTGGAAAATCACCCAATGATTCTTTCATTTTCTGATTTGTACTACTCAGCCCACAGCTGGCAGCGTTCAGTTACTTCTCTTCTGATTTCAGGATGTCAGAAGCCTAGCCTTTGATCCATCTTCTTGGTTCCTTCCTAGAGTGACGTTGGCTTTCTCTAAATCTACAACCAGAGATGAATCTAGGAGCATTTCCTATTTTCATTCATGTTAGGATTAAATTTCCTAGTACTAAACCTGTTCTTTTCCTTAAAGAATCGCTTCATGAGAGTCCAAATGGAATCTGCTAATGGCTCTGACATGATGTGTTAAATTCAAAAAGGTGATTTTGTAGGGGGTGCATGCTTAATAGAAATATCAAACTATTTACATCTGTTTTCAGTCATCTTTCTTGACTTATAAAAGCTATGTATACCCTCTCCAAGTAAGCTTTTATTTTGTTCATTTTGAACTCTTTACTATGTATTGTTAATTTTTTAAAGCACTCAAAACAGAGGTAAAGGAAAATTTTGTCTTTTTAGTTCTTCTATTGAGAAAAAATAACAGGTCAAATAAGCTCTGAAATTATGTTGCAACTTGTTGAACTTTTACCATTTTCTCACCCAATTTGCAATTGCTTTCCTAAGATCATGCCTTTTTACTTTAGATATCTAAAATGTCATTATTTACTAAGTACTTGCCTTAGCACTGATCTTTGTGGTCACATTGTTGAAAATCTGATTGTCATTTGACACAGCATTAATTACTTCTGGTTATTTATCTGGTAAGTAGTTGATAACATCCACCTTTCAAGAAAGGAAAACAGTTCAGACGTATAATTTGACAAAATTAGGAAACAGTAACTTCAGTTCTAAGAACATAGGAAAAATCTGAACAGAGTTGACATTTCTGTCTGGTGTTAGTGTTCTCTGCCACAGACAACATGCATAAACGTAGGTGGAAACAATACATCTGCAGACACTGGCAGACAGCATTACCCGCCAAATTTGGCCACAGTTTCTTAAGATAAATAACTTTGCAGTGACGTGTCCGGCTGAAATCACACAAACAACAGAAATTACTAAGACCTAAGCTTACGAGAGTTTTGTGGGTTTCAAGATTTTTTACAATCAATATTCTGACATCTGTAACACCATTTTGTTACCGATGCTGACGCCAAAAACAGTAAGATAGCAACATCACTTTGTAACTTTTGTTCAGATTTCGAAGTAAACTGTTTAATTCTTTGGAACAACAACTCTTGAGCCACATTCTTATTTAGGTCATTAAGACAACAATAATCATCTATCTCCTTAAAAGGAAAAGTTTCATTAAAAATGCTACAGCTGCAGTCTGTTTTGAAAATCAATACTTGCAGCTTATACATATTAATAGGTCTAAAGGTTTAAAGCTTATTAAGTACCCTTAACAGTTTATCTGACATCTGAGTGATAAGAATTTTTAAAAGCTGATGGTGAAAAATAGCTGAATATCCTGGGAATTTCCATAATAATAGGAAATAGCATTAACTAGTTACCTTCTTATTCCCTAGCAATGACTATTTTGCTTGATTGAAATCTTTTAGGGAGTATCAGAAGGCTTAAAAACCTGAAGGATATGTATATGGAAACTCCTTGCTAATTCTGATTCAACAATTTGGGAATATTTGTGAAAATTAACGCAATATTCTCTGGTGATATTGAAATTCCTTGAGAAGTAATTTGTGACACTATCTTTTTTTTTTGAGACAGAGTCTCAAGCTGTCACCCTGAGTGCTGTGGCATCACAGCTCACAGCAACCTCCAACTCTTGGGCTTAAGCAATTCTCCTGCCTCAGCCTCCCAAGTAGCTGGGACTACAGGCACTCGCCACAATGCCTGGCTAATTTTTGTTGTTGTTACAGTTGTCATTGTTGCCCTAGCTGGCCTGGGCTGGGTTTGAACTCACCAGCCTCAGTGGATGTGGCTGACACTAACCACTGAGCTACAGGCACTGCCAAAGCTATCATTTTTCAAATGAATAGTCTGACATAAAAATATAAAAGGATAACTTTATTAAAATATCAATTCAAGAACATTCAAGTTTTTTAAAAAATATTACAACATAAGATAAAGCGGACCAGTGGTAATGGTTTACATATACATATTAATATACTTACCAAATTTATCAGGTAGGCATACTAACCTATCAATGCTCAAAATAACAAAATATATGTATGTCCCTAGCTGTTTCTAAACTGACTACCAAATGGGAAAACTGTAGCACACACCCTCCCTGACTTATTTCCCATAGGAAGTTTGATATGCTGTCATTAAAATACATCATTTTGAAACATAAATTATATATAAACCCCTATTGTATGTCCTTTTCTTCTTTGCCTACCTCATTATTTCCCTTTTCAACCTACCTAAGACTCTAGTATAATTATCCTTCTCTGAACAGGACCAGCTCAGTCAAAACAGGATATACAGATATGGATGACTCTGGGCAGAGGAAAAATCTCTAATATTTTCAATTGTGTTTACTTTCCTTTTAGCAGCTATCTAATTATACTTAAGAGGTGTGAAAAAAAAAGCACACTCAAAAGAGAAAAAGAAAAGCATTTTAAACTATCCATCTTCACTTTGGTCCTGCAGCTTCCCTTTATCAACTGTGATAAGCATTATTTTAAGTTCTCAACTATAAACACACGCAACGTTTAATAAAGCACCCAGAAACTTTGTGGTAAGCACCATATAATTTCCAAGAAGAATGTTTCAAGTGGAGGCAGAGAAGGTAGAAAAATCAAGAGAAAACATAGCAATTCACACAAAAATGCTTTCATAAAACTTTTTTTTAAAAAGTAGATCCATTCAATTTTAAGTGATATTTTGCCCCATGACCAACATTTTCTCATTAATTTAGTGTTCATAAAAGGCATAATAAATACCTCTAGAAGAGGAAATAATCTTTTTTGCTTATAAAACTGCCAGCACCAGGGTGAGTTACCCCAAAGTATACATAGCTCATAGCTCTAAGAATCAGTAAACTATATCCTTTTGACTTATTCAATCCCTATTACATCCATTAATTTTAATTAGTTAAAATTAAAACTGCTCATTTTTCTGTATACAGCAGTGAAAAGTAGTAAGGGAAACTAAAGATCTGATTCTACTTAGGGTAGTATTAATTTACAGATTATGTTGTTAGTACAAAGAATATCCCCGGCATTTTAAGTAATCTTAATCTGTATTTTAGAATCTGCCACCAAAGAAAATACCAAAATTTTAAAATAAATTATTCACCCTGCTCTGGTCTCTAAACAGATGGCCACTACACAGAACTCTTTTTCACTCCACCTCACAACGCACAAAAGTAAACATTAAATGAAGACCCATAATTACAAGCTCATATCTTTAAAAAATGGATGCAACAAAGCTTCTTCTGCTGTTATTCTTGAAGCTGGATTTAGATCTAGAAGTTTATCAAGCAAGTCGTAAGCTTCATCAGGTACCTCATCCCAGCCTGGTAAATTGATGGTATACTCATCAAAACAACCCCCACAGCCATTACTGTCCCTTTTATACAATGAACTCCCTGAGTGTTGTTTTTGAAGTGTTTGGATGAGGGGAGAAGCTTTATGGTCAGTCTTCTCTGAAAAAGTGGGATGATAAGAAGCAGGCCTTTGTGAATCACTTGTTAATTTGGGAGTGTTGGAATCTATACCCCTGAGCCTCTCACAGAGTTTTCTCAAATCTTGTGCTGGAACTTCTTTGCTACATAATATTGATTTGCCTAAAAGGAAAAAAAAGTGCATTTTATTATATAATTGAAATATATCAACTATATCCTGAGAGAAGCCTCTCTCATGAGAAACATACAAGTCCAACCATGTGCTTTATAGATATTTAAGTGTATATACACATTGGGTATGAGATAAAGAGTACCACACGCTACATTTAAGTTGTCTAAATTACACAAGTTGAAGGCCAAACAATAAAGTGGGAGATAGTAGAAAGCAGTGCTATGCTATACTAGGCACTCACTTGACTCTGCCAGCGTCCTTTACCCTTGTATAATCTTTAACTAGCTGCAGTTTTATTCCTTAATGTACTCTATAGTCATGAAATAATTAACAATATACATGATGGCATGGCATGAAGCTATATGATATGCCTACATTATTTATTTATTTATTTTTAAAGACAGAGTTTCAAACTATCGCCCTGGGTAGAGTGCCGTGGCGTCACAGCTCACAGCAACCTCAAACTCGGGCTCAAGTGATCCTCTTGCCTCAGTTTTTCTATTTTTAGTAAAGAAAGGGTCTCGCTTTTGCTCAGGCTGGTCTTGAACTCATGAGCTCAAACAGTCCACCCACCTCAGCCTCCCAAAGTGCTTGGATTACAGGCGTGAGCCGGGCCTGCCTACATTATTTTTTTGATGATCAAAGAGAGAGCTCATTTAAAATAGGGAAAGTAATTTAAACTAACACATACAATTGAAATATATTTTGTCATAGACTACTATGTATCAGGAATTGGTTTTAGCTCAAGGTTTTCCTTTTTAATTTATTCAACACAACTCAACAAGTAGTTAATGACAATCCACTATGGTTAAGGGAAGTGAAGGCTCTCTCACTGCTAATCTCAGCCAAATCATTACTGTAGGTTCTAAAGGGGAACACTAGTTTGTTGAAATTTTGAGTCTTCTGTACTTAGTCCAAAGTTATAGTAAGATCTGACTAAAATAACTAAAGAAATCATACTAATAAAATTGAAGTAAGTGCTATATAGCATTACTTTTTTATTGTAATTATTATAATGATAAACCTCTAAAAGCTCTTGCCTTCTATCATGCCACTTGCTCTGGAGTATTTTTATTGTCAGAAGCTATACTTCCATTGTTAGTTCTGACTATAACTTTACCAACAGGGCTTCAAGCTGTACAACAAAATACTCTGGAGCTGGCTGATAAACTTCATGTTCATAAGCTTCTCACTACATTATTCAATAGTAGATAAAAGTTTTCGCATTTAGTTAAGAATAAACATACTCATGTTCTATTTATTCTTATGTAAGAATGCCATTTCCAAAATACCGTATATACTGGAGTATAAGTCGAGTTTTTCGGCACAAAATATGTGCCGAGTTTGGGTTTTTCGGCACAAATTTTGTGCCGGAAAAAACTCGGCTTATACTCGAGTATATACGGTACCAATCTTGCTTTCCATTCTTGGTCACTTTTCCTTTGTATGTATTATATCATCCTATTATCCTCAAATAATTTTTTTTATACTAGGCATAAGACAGGTACAACTGTAGATTGATTTTGCTGTAGGAAAGTATTTTGGATGAGGGCTTCACCACTAAGTTTTTCTTGTGGATCAGACCACAGTACTGGTACTTAAGCAAGGGACAATTATTTTTGTTCTTAACCACAAGTAGCTCTTGGTTAAAATCAATTGTTTCAAACTATCAGTCCTGGAACCTTCCTAATTATCATGTTTTCCTGAATCTCATTTTCCAGGAATGAGAAGGATAGGGCAGGCATATGCATTTCTTAAATAAATGTTCTCAGACAATTCTGATATGCACTGATCAGTGGTTAGGAACCACTGATCCTGGGGCTGAGCACAGGCAGCCCAGCTATTTGTGTGGTAGGCTGAGTGAAGCTTTGCACGTAGGGGTATTCCATAGTGTGTGATAGTAAGCTGACTCAAGCACACTCACTCTTTAGAAAGTATTAACTATCACTGAGCTTGGAAAATAAACATAAGTGTGCACTTGAGCTCAGGTTGTTGGTCAGAATAAGGTTGAGGTAATTCTCAGGTGCCCTATGAAATATACTACCTATATACTCTAGTATATACGGTACTTATCCCAGGCTTAAAGAAGAATTTGAGTGGCTGAGGAGAACTTTCAACGTCCAACATATGCTTACAAAAACACTCCATCAGTTTAGGTGTTCCATTCATTTTACTTCTACCTTGACCCTACGGAATCTGACAACTACACACACTTCTATTCTCCCACCTATTGTAGCCCTTACTACACTGTATTATTTATAATTAACTATTTACTTGTTAGTATAGACTAAAATCATTTCAGGCAAGGACATTCTGAGTACCAAAAAGTGGTGTACCTGATGATTAATATAAAATAAAAAATTAAAATATATTATTAAAAATATTTGTTGGCTTGGTACCTGTAGCTCAAGCAGCTAAAGCACCAGCCACATATACCAAGAGCTGCAGGGTTCGAATCCAGCCCAGGCCTGCCAAACAACAATGACAACTACAATAAAAAAAAAAAAAAATGGCTGGGCGTTGTGGTGGGTGCCTGTAGTCCCAGCTACTTGGGGGGCTGAGAATTGCTTTATAATAAAGAGAATTGCTTTAGCCCAGGAGTAGAGGTTGCTGTGAGCTGTGATGCCACACCACTCTACCCAGGTTGACAGCTGAGGGTCTGTCTAAAAAAAAAAAAAAAAAAAAGAAAAAAATTTGTTATAAAAGCCAAACCACAACTAAAGAGATTTTACTCTTTATTCTTTTAAGATTATATAGCTAAACTTTAAATACTGAAGCAGTATTTCATTATATTGCTTTGTATAGTATAGTACTTTGTGCTTAATAAAATTAAGTGATTACATATATAGAGAAGAGATAATGATAAATTTTCTACCTAAGATTAGAGAACTTTATGATCCCTGAATATGTTTATTTATAAAGAGATTTTAATAATAATTCATTGAGTGATCTGTAGGAGAAAATCAAAGTCATTTGTTTTGTTATATAAAACTGCTTACCAAAAGTTTTAGCAGCTTGGATAGTTTCCCTGGATCCTCGAATTGTCATAATTTGAGCCAAAGCAGTTAAATCATCACTTGCTTTATAAAATGGATATCGTCCACTAAGCAAACTAAGAAATATGACACCTGCCGACCACATGTCAATTGCTGCAACAGAAGAAAAAATTTTAAAATAAATTTCAAACCTATGATTTTATCATTTAAATCAATAGCTCTCAACCTTTATTATGCATTAGAATCTAGGAGCGTTAAAAAATGTAACTGCCAGGCTCGATCTCTCAGAGATTCTGACTGAACAGTTCTGGAGTAGGGCTCAGGCACTGGTATTTTAAAAGTTCCTCAGGTGATTTCAACAAGGATTGAGACTTCTTAATTGAACATCCTCCCTATAAAATACAATGTTTTCTTAAACAGCATGTTGGTAAAATTTAAAGGATCTTTCATTATAAGCAAACAGTAAATGAATGAACAAAGAAATAAAAAATAAGATCAAAAGAAGTCTAAAAATAATGTGGGAAAAAATCTGATGCTCGTCAAGAATTACATAACATAGTAGTGAAAGTGGTTTCATTTTAGTGAAAAGTAGTGAACATCAGCAGCACTTCTTCAGCTAAATGCTAACTTTAGCTAGTGTTTTAAAAACTTTAACCTTACTCTGGAAGGCTGAGGCAGGAGCATTGCTTTCAGCTCAGGAGTTTGAGACCAGTTTGAGCAACAGCAAGACCCTGATTACTAAAATGGAAAAATTACCAGCCAGGCAATTTTTGGTGGGCGCCTGTAGTCCCAGCTACCCAGGAGGCTGAGGCAGGAGGATTGTTTGAACCCAGGAGTTTGACCCCAAAGCACTCTAGTTTAATCAACAGAGACTCTGTTTCACAAACAAACAAAAAACCCCACAAGAACACACACACAAAAACAAAAATCCCTTTAATCTACAGAATTCCACCAGTTAAGACCAGCTCAGCTTCATGTTGAAAAGCTCATTTTTTTTCCTTTTAGGGACCTCTCTCCTAATTGTCCTCCTACTCACCAAGTAATTCGCTCTCTAATCCTTTAGCCTCTGTTTAACATGCCTTTTTTTAGTTCCCTTTGTACCTCTGCCTGCTCCTTCTTCAATATTTTCTCTAAGCCTTAAATGCTGAGGTTCCTCAAAGTTCTAACATCTTCCCAGTTATACGCTCCCTGATTGGTCCACCTGCTTCATGGCTTCAACTATCATTTAGTATAAAGGTGACAACTACCAACTACTATAATGATGACACTCAATTGTGTTCCTAGCTCAGCTGTTCCTGAGCTTCAGTGTCAAGTTTTATTCTGTTGGATTATCTCTGTCTGGAATTCCACAAATATCTCAAACCAATTATGCCTCGAACCAGCCTTAAATTTCCCTATTATAAACCAGTTACTTCTCCTTTACTCTCCAACTTGTTACTAGTATACATTCAAAGCTCTAAGATAGGAATCTGGTAAACATCCTGAATGTTTTGTTCCCTCACCATCCCAAATTCTACCTAATAACCCACCAAAGTCTGCCTTATCAATCCTTTGCCTTTCTTTTTATTTCACTCCTATTACCAATGCTATCATTCACACTTGCACCATCTCTCACCTGAACCACTGCAAGCTACCACTCTCTAAAATCTATCCTCTGCACATCTGCTGGAATGGTCCACCTAGAATGTCACCTTACCATCTCTTCCTCTTGAATAACTTTCCAGCATCTACAGTATAGAGTCCAACCTGTTAACAAGTGTGATTTGACTTTGTTTACCTCTTTCCAGGTTTGTTTCTTACTGTTCCTCAACTTGCATCTAAATATCCTAGCAACACTAAACTTGTAGTTTCTGGTGTAACTGGATTATTTCTTGATTTCCTCAATTCATGTCTCAATGTTAACCTCCCACCCCAATATATATATATATATTTATTTTTTCTTATTGCAGTTTTTGGCCAGGGCCGGGTTTGAACCCACCACCCCCAGTATATGGGGCTGGCACCCTACTCCTTGAGGCACAGGTGCCGCCCCCAATTTATATTCTTATCTCAGAGGTCACCTTTTCCAGGGATTCTCTTCCACAATCCCTTTGAGTTAGGATAATTAGATACCTTTAAACACCTTGTATGGTTTTATCACTACACTCAATAGGTTACTTTATAATTATTTGAGAGTGTGTTACACCAGAGTGAAACAGATGGTCTCATTCAATTTTGTATGATCAGCAAGCATAGAATAGACATACAATGAATTAATGTATTTCTTCAAAGCCCATAATCCATGTGAATAGCAGGATTCATTTATTCATTCAATAAGGTGTTTCCTGGGTTCCAGCTCCATGTCAACTTTTTAGATTATAAGACTTCTTTTTCAAAATCTTTTTTTTTTGAGACAGGATCTCACTCTGTTGCCCAGACTAGAATGTAGTAGCATCTTCATAGCTCACTGTAACCTCAAACTCCTGGACTCAAACATGTTTCCAACCTCAGTTTCACAAGTAGTAGAACTATAGGCACATACCACCATGCCTGGCTTATTTTCCTATATATCTATATATACACACACATACATATATATAGGGAAAATATATATTATGTATGTATATATATATATTTTTATTTATTTATTTATTTATTTTTAAGAGACAAGAGTCTCATTGTATTGCCCTCAGTAGAGTGCTATGGCATCACAGCTCACAGCAACCTCCAACGCCTGGGCTTAGGCGATTCTCTTGCCTCAACCTCCCAAGAAACTGGGACTACAGGTACCCACCACAACGCCTGGCCACTTTTTGTTGCAGTTTGGCTGGGGCTGGGTTCAAACCTCCACCCTCGGTATATGGGGCCTGCACCTTACCTACTGAGCCATAGGCACCACCCACTCTATACATTTTTTTAAGAGATAGGGTCTTGCTATCTTACTTAGGCTGGTCTTAAACTCCTTGCCTCAAGCAATCCTCCCACTTTGGCCTCCCAAAGTGCCAGGATTATTAGCATGAGTCATAGAGTCTGGCCTCAAAATCTTTTAACTGCTATTACAGTGTTTATACAATAACAAGTAATTTTAATCAAACACATCACAGAAAACTTTTAAGGTATGAGGCAAACAAATAAAACCCTGTAAGTCTTAAGTTAGCAAAAACATTTTTTTTCCCATAAGGGTGATATCATCTTGTAAGTAAATAAGCAAAATGTAATCTATGGGAAAAAAAACTGTTAAGAAACAAAAGGAGGATTAAAAACTTTCATGAAGAATAACAGCATATCCAAAATTGGAACGCCACACTGCCAGAACATACTTACATAATTTAATTAAAAGCAGAACTCAAATATTAGTCATAAATAGACAAAGATCATTAAAAAATCTATTTGGGTTCTCTATTTCCAGTGCAACATACCTGTAGTTTGATTGGGACACTTTGTCAAGACCTCTGGTGCTCTGAATCCTGGTGTACCTGCCCTAGGGGCAACCTGCTGACGTCTTATAATGAAATAAGATTTCTTTAGTTATGTCAAAGTTGAACTAAAATCCAAAAAATAATACTTATCAATTTAGTTCACAGTAAATTTTGCCTTGATAGCTATACGAAGTTATCATAAAGTAAATCTTAGCCGGGTCTTGTGGCCGGCGCCTGCAGTCCCAGCTCGGGAGGCTGAGGCAAGAGAATTGCCTAAGCGCAAGAGCTGGAGGTTGCTGTGATTTGTGATGCCACGGCACTCTACCAAGGGTAACAAAGTGAAACTCTGTCTCTAAAAAAAATTAAAAATAAAAAAATTTAAAAATAAAGTAAATCTACCATAATGAACATCCTAGAGTTTGCTTTTTCTGGCTGTGCCCCCTTCTAGTTCCCTGGACTTACTCCAAGAAACGTTCTCAGGTAACCTCATTTGTTAGGGGTAATTACTTATTCACTTACTTATTTGTGTTAATCAAGAAAGACTTGATGAAAGTTAAGTCTTTTTCTTTTTTTTTTTGAGACAAAGTCTTACTTTGTTGCCCTCAGTTGAGTACCAGTGCATCATACCTCACAGCAACCTCAAACTCTTGGGCTCAAGCAATTCTCTTGCGTCAGCCTCCCAAGAAGGTGGGACTGCAGGTGCCTGTCACAACACCCAGCTTTTTTTTTAGAAGACAAGGTCTCGCTTGGTCTCCAACCTGTGCGCTCAGGCAATCCCCGCTCCTCAGGTTGCCAAAGTGCTAGGATTACAGGAAAGCTGAGCCTTGAAAGAAAGGAAGGAGTTTATGAGCCAAAGATTTGAAGATAGGAGTAAGAGAAGAGCTCTACTATTTGGTTCTGATTATTCCACATAGGCAGGAATAAAAGAAAACAGAAAGACTGTATCAGCAAGCAAAATGTATAATTCTAAGCCTCTATAAAGGCTATTCTCCCCACCACCACACCAAATATTTGCATTAAAAGCAAATGTATTTTCCAAAGGGCATGTCCGTGTCAAATGAGCAACATGTGACAATAGTTATCCTTTGCTCAAGGACTGCTCTGTATCATTGCTCGTGTAGTTTGCAGATCTACCTTGTGCCCTTTCACTCACTTAATCAATCATCTAGCAAAGTCAATGCAATTTCTAACCTTGGCTGGCAGCATGCTAGTGATTTTATAAAACCATCAAAACATATTACCTTGAAAGGCAAATACTGCAAACTTTATCTGTTGCATAGCAGTCACAGGGCAGGCTAGTTGGGCAAGAACTGGCAGTTTTCCTTGTCACACCACTATGCATAGCTCTTGTAGAAACAGCCTTCTTTTTTGTTGCTAACTTTCTAGATAGTACATCCACAGTCTTTGACTGCTTCATAAGCTGTAAAAGAAAAGTCAAATTTTCTACTTTGATGACACTTAACATGATGTTCTCAAATATTAGCATGGCAAAAAGCATAGCTTTAAAAGGCACTGAATATGCTACTTAATTGTAAATGAACAGTTGTCTATTATAATGTTTAGTTTTTTTGAGTTTACCTTATACATGTATTAAAATCTACTAATTAGTCCTAGTTTGGCAAATATTTGACTAATTATACTTTATTAAAACTTTTCTTAATATATTACAAAAAGTATAAAACACTAACATTCTAGTGTCTAACTCCATTTCAGAACTGTAAACTGCACAATTACATTGGCTAAAACCAGAGTTTTAATGTATTGGCTCATGCTGTCCAGCTGCTGAAAGACAGAAGTCAATTTAAAACCATCTAACGTTGATTGACAATTTTATTAATTTCACCAACATCTTTACGCTATCAACTATATGTTAGAACTTTATTACATTTTGGGAGCTCACATTCCAACAATGGCAGAAAAGGCTTTACTATTCTAAAATGTTCCTCTAAGAAAACAGCACAATAGTCAGCTAACCAAAAAATGATGAAAAATTTCACCAGAAAAGTTCAGAGAAAAGCTGAAGAAAACCAAAGTTTTGATTAAATGCTCAAAGCAATAATACCTCTGCCAAAGGCAAACTCTACTTTTAAAAAACTGCTGAAAGTACATGCTAACCTAGTGATTACCTAGATTCCTGAGTGTATGGCTGACTGACCATTGCACTATTAAGCTACATTACTTACTTTCACTGCAGGGCTCTCATGTGAAATGGAGCTGTGTATATTGAAATTTCTTTCTCCAAAAACAGAGCGCTGGGCAGAAAGGCCTACAGATCCCTCCTACAATACCAACAAAAACAAGGAAAATAAGGATTATATCTGTAACACTTTCTGCCAGCTGTACTCTGCCACCATTTTTAAAGAGTTAAGTAACATGAAATATGCTGCATCCAAGTCATTCTCAGGCACCAAAACACTTCTGTGAAAGGAGAAAATAGTCTAGACAACTCACACCCAGACACAATGTTATCATAGTCCACAAACAGATATAACTAAAAAATTCAAAACCACCTGCATGGATATTACATTTTGCTGTGCAGCTAAAATGGAGATAGACACTTCAGAATTTTTCTCCTATAATTAATGCTTTTTTTCAAAAATGATAATTATTCTGAACTTTTCAACATGCAGGGAAAACTATTTTCTATTTTTGTCATATAATTTTTAATACATAATGGCACTATATTATAAATTGGCAAAATAAATTTTAGTTTTGAAATAATGAGCAAAATGCTTCAGTGTAAATCTTATTTTAATATCTCATCAATTGAACACATGTAGCAAATGTAAAAAGAAGTTTTTAAAATTAGAAGTATCTAATTTTATCCTAGTATTGTATCTCCCTCTATTGGTTGAAGGAGTACACTTCTAAAACAGTGTCAATGCTTAAGAAATTAAAGAGGTAGAACCTTTACGTCTTTTCCTTGTTTAATCTGAATTTGTGCATTTGTGTAGGGTCTTTTAGCACAAGTTTTTGTGGCAGACTGTTGATCCGGCTCCTTAGCTGCTGGGCCACTCAACGAAATCTTGTTTCCTGTGATTGTGTGGGATCTGTTTTGTGAACAACTTTCCTGCTGAGTTTCAGACTGGACAAATTTGAGAAGCTCTATTTTTGTATCATGGGTTCCTTGGGCCAAACCAAAGTCTACCAAGGCGTATCTAAAAAACAAAATTAAGCATTTTTTATTCCTTTGAATGAGTAAAGCTTAGTAACATCATAACATCAAACCATCTTCATATAAAAATGGTAATTCTTTTGGGAATCAATTAAGAATTTATAATATTCCTGAAAAAAGGTAAGAAAAATAAGCCTTCCAGACAAAGTAAGAATTTAATAGCTCACTAGGATTGAAAATTAAGAAAGATACCCCAGGCTAAAATGTTTTTTCTTCACTTTGATTTTATCAAAAATAATTTGACTAGACTAGACTGAAAGTCCTAATCAGAGACCCTGAAATAAAAATTTAGCTGCTTCTTCCTAAAAAAAAAATAAAAGAAGAAGATATATCCAACAATCAATCTTTTCTCTCTTTTTCCAATGACCTGTGCTGATAAAGCAAAAGAGCAGTACATGATATAAGCGCAATTCTTTGTTCTCTGATTGTGGCAAAGATAGCATCATAGCAGATAATTTCTAATTAAGCAAGGTAAAAAAATGAAATTCTGGTTTTAAAATTCAACTTAAAGAAAAGAACTTTTAAGAAAAGTCAGGACCATAAAAGCCCAAAAGAGTAGTGATAGTTTTTGCAGTGGCTCACACCTATAATCCTAATGCTCTGGGAGGCCAAGGCAAGTGAACTGCCTGAGCTCCCAGGTTCGAAAACAGCCTGAGCAAGACCCTGTCTCTAAATTAAACAGCTGGATGTTGTGGCTGGTGCCTGTAGTCCCAGCTACTTGGGAGGCTGAGGCAAGAGAATTACTTGAGCCCTAGAGTTTGAGGTGTGAGCTATCACACCATGGCACTCTACCAAGGATGACAAAGTGAGACTCTGTCTCCAAAAAAAAAAAAAAAAGAACTTGTAGTTTTAATCTTATCATACTCAACATGATCCATTATATAAGCAGCAGTATTTAAGTTCTTTTCAGCTTATAATGACTCTATGTACATAATCACCATTAAATACATAGATATATGTATAAATATATAGTTACACATACAACTTTAGTGTTAAAACAGGAAATGGACTGACATGTGATTCAATCTCTCATTTACTAGAAAAGATAAATGAAGCCCAGAGATTAGAGACGTTAGGTTAAAAAAGATTAGACTCTTTCTAAATCCCCTTTAGCTAAGTGCCACTTCCACCAAACTATAGTACATCTAATGATGTACACTATTTTACTAATACAAGGTTATCTTCTTTTTCACTGCATTTCCCATCCTAATTACAATGAAAATTTGAAACAGAAATAATCTGTGGGCTTGGTGCCTATGGCTCAAGTGGCTAAGGCGCCAGCCACATACACCTGAGCTGGCGGTTTCGAATCCAGCCTGGGCCCGCCAAACAATGATGGCTGCAACAAAAAAATAGCCAGGTGTTGTGGCGGGTGCTTATAGTCCCAGCTACTTGGGAGGCGGAGGCAGGAAAATAGCTTGAGCCTAGGAGTTACAAGTTGCTGTGAGTTGTGATGCCACAGCACTCTACCCAGGGCGACAGCTTGAGGCTCTGTCTCAAAAAAAAGAAAAAGAAATAATCTGTGCATGGCCATGGCAGTATGAACTATGTCTAAGAGATGTACAATGGAGGACACAAAGTAGAAGATAAACAGGATAAACACATCTAGAGATATGCTATGCAACAGGAAGACTACAGGTAATAAAATTACACCGCACGTGACATGCCAAGTGAGTCAAGTTTATCTGCTTTTGCTAGAAAAACAATAAAAAATGGGTAACTGAGATGATATGTTTATTGCTTCACTATGGAAACATTTTTTATTATGTATCTGACAACAACATGCTGAATACCTGAAATATAGATAATAAAAATATTTTATTAAAAAAAAAAAAGATGGCTGGGCATGGTGGTTGATGCTGGTAATCCTAGCACTCTGGGATGCCAAGGTGGGAGGATCTCTTAATCTCTGGAATTCAAGACCAGCTTGAGGAAGACTGAGAATGTTTCTCTACAAAATATAGAAAAATCAGCCAGGTGTGTTGGTGGGGACCTAAAGTCCCAGATACTTGGGAGGCGGAGACAGGAGGAACTCAAGCCCAGGAGGGTGAGGCTGCAGTAAGCTATGATAAAAGCATTGTACCCCATCCTGGGCAACAAAGGGAGACCCTATCTCCAAAAAATATATACATAAAAAAGGGAGAGATAGAACCCCTAGCACAAATTCATTCAAGTAAATATTTCCTAGTAACTCTTCATACTTACTTTTTCAAGCGCCTGTTATACAAAAAATTGCTGGGCTTAACATCACGGTGAACAATACCAAACCGATGGATGCGTTTCAAAGCTTTGAACAGATTAAACATATATTCCCGTACTTCTTGAAAGGAAAGAGAATTCAAAATGTCCTAAAATAAAGTTATGATTGAAATGAGTCATGGATGAAAATTGTTTTCAATTAAATGTTTAGAAAGAAATACTAAAACCTACCAAAAAGGACTCGTGCTCCAGATATGGCATAGCAATAACCACATGATCATTTTTCCTAAAACAGTATTTAACTCCCATGACATTGTCTTGCCCCCTAGTGGAAAAAAGCACAATGAACTTTAGACGAAAGGTCAAATGAACTGAAACTTTATGCCTCATTTTTTAGCAACACATACATATTTGCTAGAAAACTGACTTCAAACTCATTATCATATAAGACAGTATTAAACATTTAAGTGACTTATATTAGAGATAAAGTTTTCTTTTAAAACAAAAATACCACCACTTATGAGTTTACTATAATTCAAACATGAGATAATTATATAGTTTTAACTGGGGAAGCAGGAGAATGAGAAGTAAAAGAAAAGAACAAACTGACATAGTAGCAGATATGAAGGTAATAGTAATACATTTAAAAAATAATTTGAAAGATTTGAAGTGGTGGAACATCTGGTTTATGTTATAAGTACATACATTTTATATTTTAATGATCATTCTGGCTGCTGTGTCAAGATGGAGTTAAAGGAGTAAACGAAGCAGGCTACAGGCGTAGGCTAGGCTTGGGCTGAGGAAATGGTAGAGAAAGCAAAAAGAGATGCATGCGTTCTTCAGATACATTCTGAAGGCATTAAGGACTCGGATGTGGTTTAGAAGAGAAATGGAGAAACTAGGTTTCTGGCATGATGGATTAGATGGATGGTAGTGCCATTTGTGAAGGTAGATAAATAAGAATATTTGTTCTGATGGATGTTTTTGGCAGGGAAAATGGGTTAAAATTTAGTTTTTGTGATATTTAGTTTGAGATATTAATCAGGCACCCAACTGTCAAATAGGTACAAATCTGCAGTTAAGATAAAAGGTCTGAAGTTAGACATATACTTTTGGGAATTGTTACTGTCAGCCATGTGGAAATATAGGGTACTAAGGAAGAAAACAGAGAAAGAATGCCAAAGATCAAGCACTGAAGAACTCCAATATTTAGGCATCAGGTACAAGAGGATGAACTGACAAAGGTACTGAAAATGAAAGGCCAAATGAGGAAGAAAACCAAGAGGGTGTGGTACTACCAAAGCCTAAGGACAAGGGTTCAAAGCTATTCTGTTAAATGATGCCCAGAGTTGGGGATCTTTAGAGAAGGGACTTTACCTAAAGTACCTTCAGTTTAGCATGGAGGGGGTTGCCACGCTGGAGTGTGCAGGTAGTGGAAGAGGGGTCTGGAAGTGAAAACAGTATGTGTAAACAATTCTTGAGAAATCTGGCTATGAAGGAGAGCACAGAAATGATGGAGCAGCTGGAACAGGGAGGGAAGTTCAGGAGGAGTAAAATACTAGATCATGGTGGGTGGGGGAAGGGAGAGCAGAGAGGAGGAGGGGGGAGAGAGAGAGAGAGAGAGAGAAGGAATAGGGGTGGGAGAAAGGAAGAGCAGAGAGAGGGAAGGAGGGAGGGGGATGGTGTCTCGGTGTGTGACACACCTTTTGGGGGCAAGACACAATTTTAAGAGGGACTTTACCTAACAAATGCTATCAGTGTAACCTGGTTTCTTATACCCTCAATGAATCCCCAAAAATTAAAAAAAAAAAAAAAGATACTAGATCATGTCCACGTACTGACAGGAATGAACTAGCTGAGAAACCATGGAGAAAGATACACCATGATTCTGTTGTTCTAAATGTAACATGAGATTGTCAATAATTGGGGAGATGTGAAATGTGAATGCCCTACAATTAAAAAAAAAAAACAAAAAACATTATAGGGCAGTGCCTGTGGCTCAGTGGGTCAGGTACTGGCCCCATATACCAAGGGTTGCAGGTTCAAACCTGGCCCTGGCCAAATTACAACAAAAAATTAGCCAGGTGTTGTGGCGGGCGCCTGTAGTCCCAGCTACTGGGGAGGCTGAGGCAAGAAAATCACCTGAGCCCAATGGAGTTGGAGGTTGCTGTGTGCTGTGTGATGCCAGGGTACTCTACAGAGGGCAATGGAGTAAGACTGTGTCTCTACAAAAAACAAACAAACAACAACAACAAAAAGCAGCACCTGTGGCTCAAGGAGCAGGGCAACAGCCCCATATACTGGAGGTGGCGGGTTCAAACCTGACCCTGGCCAAAAAAAAAAAAAAAAAATTATAAATGATGAAAGCCAAGGCTTATGATTTGCCAGAAAGGTTCCAAAAAGAAGTGGCAAAAGAATGGGAAGTCAAGCTGAGCCTCAAGGGAAATCCACTCTAAAAGAATTACTATAAATTTAAATAACTACTGCAACGTTAGAGGAAAAGTACTAGCAAATTGCAAACACTTGGCTAAAAAATGTATGTGATTCATGTACAAACTTATCATCTCTATTAAGCATCTACTTTAAAATCTTATAAATTATATAAAGCTGTTCACTATTAAATTGCCTACCCAGCCACTGTTAGGCACTGAAGTTCAGCTGCAATTCTTATAGGATGACTGGTTGGAATTAAGTGTTTTAGAGCAATTTTCTCTTCAAGTCCTACTTGTAACTGTGCTGTGGCCAAATAAACAGAGCTGAAAGTGCCTGTAAAACAATTTATTAGATTTTTCAGCACTGGGTTTTTAAAAGTATTAGTGGAACAATGCTTTTAGTAACATAATAGATTAAAATAGCACTGTTCATTTTACTATATTAGTTATTCTTTATTTACACAAAAGAAGAACAGCTATTATCTTAGTCATATAACCATGGTCTTAATATTTAAAGAAGTAGTGTATTTTTCAATAATAGTAATGAAAACCAAGATTATACAAAGAAATAGCAGGAAAATAAAACTTGTAAAAATAATAAAATATATTCCAAAATACCTTCTCCAATTTTGTCCTTAATCTTAAACAGATTACCAAGCTGTGGTACAGCTTCATAAAGCTTCTCAATATCTTTTTTAATGCCTATTAGGGAAATAAGAATGTATAGTTATTATCAATGAGAGTATATTTTATAACTTCATAAATTAGAAACCTCAATGAAATAAATTCTAACACATAAGTAATAATTATAAATAAAAGTTTTAATATAACTTAAAATAATTAAAACTCCATCAAGTTGCTATAATTCACATACACCCCTTGAATAGACAAAAATGGTAATAATTAAAACTCTATCAAGTTGCTGTAATTCATATACACCCTTTGAAGAGACAAAAACGACAGTCCCAGAATTTCACACAGCAAATTTCTACCTCACTGGCATTACATATTAACAGATACACTGTTACTGCATACACTACAACACAAAGAAGCCAAGCTTTAAAGTAACTAAATAATTTGTGCTGTTAGCACTAGATGGCATGACAAGGATGCAATGACCTTAAAAACTACTTCCCACAAAGATACAAAAAGATATAAAAGACTTAGAAAAGTCTTATATACTGAATATTCATGGTTTAGTCTCAGCAAGAAAGCCTACTGAAGCTGTCAGGCATGCTATAAAAATATTTTTAAAAATTGGTCCCAATCACTAATATCCTCTATCCTTGATAGCAGATAAACTGCTACTTTCAAATAAATATAAGCTCTTTATGAAAACATGGATAAAACTTTTTAAATCCAATATACTACTAGATACAAAAGAGTACTACATAAAAGCCTTCACATTTTATTACAATATCTAGGCCAAGCATCAGCTACTTTAAATTATAATAATATTCTGCACAGCATAACCATTTAAGACATTTTCAAAGCACTTTCACAATGCATTATCTTTTCAGACTGTCACAACAGCACTGTGATAATGGCAGAACTGGAATTATTATCTTGATTTTTAAGGGAAGTTAAATAATTTGCCTAATTTCACAGTGATATTGCTGATGTCTACAGAACTCATTCATTTAACACTTTTTTAAATGCTCAGCAGTGGGCATATTAAAAAAATGAATAAATGTGATGCAGCCACTGAGAGCTCAGGTCTACTGGAGGAGACAGATGTTATCGCTCTTAATACAAGGTGATAATTGTAATAAAGGAATGCATAATATGGGGAGGGTGATAAACACTTCAGAAGGTGCTGGGAAGCCTTCAGGGGACAGCTAAGCTACGTATGTTCTGAAGCATTCATTCGCCAAGTAGCAAAAATGGAAAAAGACATTTAGGAAGGAAATGTATGTAAAGACATGGAGGGGGGCAGAGATATAAAATGTGGCTGAGGAGGGGAAAAGTAGAGAATGCAAATAAAAGCCATGGAAGTTTTTAAGCTGAAAAAATGACAAGTGGAGAACGGACTTAAGCAGCAAGAGAAACATGAGCTGAAGACCAAACAAGAGGCCAGAAAGATCTACTCCAGGGTTCTTCCCACTGTATCAACCCATCTAAGGAAATGGGAAGAACTTACTACTTAAACTGGGCTAGAATATAGAAGCATGTGACATAATCATAGTTCACTGCAATCTCAAAGTCCTAGGCTTCTGGTTCACTCTCCTAAATAGGTAAGACTACAGGCGCCTGCTACCCTGCCCAGCGAATTTTTAAATTTTCTGTAGAAATGGGTGTTTTACTATGTTGCCCAGTCTAGTAACTCCTGGTCTCAAGTGATCTCCAGCTGGTCTCCTAAAGCTAGGATTACAGGTGCAAGCCACCATGAGCCACCGTACCAGGTCTTCATGGATTTTAATGCAAGAGGCAATGTAACACAGCAATTATGTGTACTACTTTGGAAATCGGAGGGGTGGGATTTAGAATACTGGCTCCACTATTCAAAAACCAGTACGACTTTACTTCACCATACAGCTTATCTCTGTGAATCTTAGTTTTCTCTATCTATAGACTGGGAACAATAACAGTACCCACGTCATTTAGATACTGTGCAGATTAAATGAAATAATACATATAAGTAAAGCTTTCAACACAATGCTGGGCACATAGTAAATAGATAAATGACAGTGGTAACTCATATTGTTACAGTTACTGTTATTAACATTATTTCTTAAGGGCTTTTGCTCTCATTAGTCCCTCAGCTTGAAATGTTCTTCCCTTGTAACTTCATGAACTTGCTCAATTGTCATAGTCCACTTAAATTAGCATTCCTCCTATTATCCTGTTTATTGTCTTCAGAGTTACTTATCCACTATAAAATTATCCTCCTTATTTTAATTTTTCACTGTCTGCCCCTGCCGCTAGAATAAAAGCTCCATCAATTCAGGTCCCCTGTTTGTACAATTCACCACAATATACTCAGCTCCTAGTTAGAACAGTGCCTGGAACATTGGTTGAATAAACAATTATTATCATAATGGGCATCCAGATATAGCTGGAGGGGAAAAAAAGCTAAAGTTTAGAAGTCACAACAAATGAAGCCAAAGACAATATCAGCAGTATGAACTACCTCACTATCAGCTATGACACTACTTCACTCTGGAAGCCAAAACCAAGGCCTGGGGAAAAAAAGCTGGCTTTCTAGCAGTCTACAGTTGCCATAGTCCATTAAAATCTTTCCTAATGAGTGTCAGTTCCAAACAGCTTCAAATTCCACTGTCACAGGAAAGGCACCACAAACGGGCACTAATTTAATGTTACATTTCTTTGAGTCTAAGACACAATTTTATCAACTCTGGAATTGGGATCCACATTACAATTGTTGTCAGCCAGCATCAGAACTCAAAAGATAGGTGTTAGTGACTTGAAGAAGCACTTCTTTAACCCTTGAGAGAAAAGCATTGTCACAGTGTAACTGGCAGCACTTCTGAAAGTAACATAAAATAATGGTGTACCTTATAATTAATGGTGTTTAGATAATGATGAAATATTTTTGTAGCAGCCTGTATAGCTATGGCTAGGAGGAGTGAGAGTTATAAGAAATACCTGCATAGTTCAATAATGGAACACCTTGGTGGAAAGGGCATGGAGAGGGATTTAGCTCTCCTAACAAGCATGAGAGCTCGCGAGATGAGAGCGGTGGTGAATTGGCAGTCTCTACACCTGTGGTGTTGAGAGGCACGAGATCAGCCTTATGTTAGGCTGGAGGAGAAGGCAGGCGGGAGCGTGGGCATTCTATCACGGACACGCTTACTCTGACTCTGTCTCCTCTCCTGCCTGCAGAACCCCAGCACGGCGTCTCTCTGATGAAGATTACCAAGCTCTGCTAAAGACTTAGATCTATCTACTCTATGACTGCTTTACTCTAAGAATCTCTCTCTCCCCTGTGGAAGTAGACAGCCCTCAGGCACCTAAGAGCAATTATTCCTGAGCAAGGTAGCTTAGCGGTCCACGTCCAGAACCTAGTTAAGCCAGGCCCGAGACCTGGCCAGTCCTGGGCCCTGACAAGTGGTGTCAGAAGTGAGATGTGACATATTTTAATGTTGATAGCTGTTTCATTACTAATTGTATTCCAGTGTTTGTGTGCATGTTTTGTTTTGTGTGTGATAATACTGAAAACTCTGTAGAATGAAATAGCTATACTGCCCACTACTTTCATTTAGCTACTAAAATTTAAAGTAATTGGCCGGGTACAGTGGATCTCGCCTGTAATCCTAACACTCCAAGAGGTCAAGGTGGGAGGACTGCTTTAGCTCAGGAGTTAGAGACCAGCTTGGGCAAGAGCAAGACCCCTGTTGAAAAAGGGGTTGAAAAATTTGAAAAAATTTTTCATTTCCAATTTCTAAGTTGAAAAGTTAGCCAGGCATCATGGCAGGGGGCACTGTATAGTCCCAGCTACTTCGGAAGCAGAGGCAGGAAGATCACTCAAACCCAGGAGTTTGAGGTTGCCGTGAGCTAGGCGTGACACCATGCAACTCTAGCATGGGCAACAGAGTTAGACTTTGTCTCAAAAAGAAAAAAAATTTTTTTTTTAATTAATTAAAGCTAAAAATTATTTTCGTAAGTTGCACTAGCCACAGGTGAGTATAGAAACATTTCCATTGTCACAGGAAGTTTCATTGGATGGTGCTGATATAGAGGACCCTGGAATCTAAAGATCTGGATTCAAGTCTTGTCATGAACCATCAGTTCCTTAACTTGTAAAACAAAGGGGTTGAATCAGACAAACTTTACATTCCAACTGCAACAGTCTATGGTTTTTCTATGAGCTCTGCACTTTGGACTATCACTTTGCATGAATGTGAGCTGCTAACTAGTAGTAGAGATACTGGCTAACTGCCAGCTCAGAAATTACAGTAAATGTGGGAATGCACAAGCCACGTGGATAGCTATGTAAGCTTAATGTGCTTCCACATGACGATTCAATTCTTATGTACTTACCCATATTTATTTATTTATATATTTATTTATTTATTTATTTGGAGACAGAGCCTCAAGCTGTTGCCTTGGATAGAGTGCGGTGAGATCACAGACCACAGCAACCTCCAACTCCTGGGCTCAAGTGATCTCCTGCCTCCGCCTCCCAAGTAGCTAGGATTACAGGCACCCACCACAACACCTGGTTATTTATTTTTTATTTTTTTTTCTTTTTTGGTTGTAGCCATCATTGTTGTTTGGTGGCCCGGGCTGGATTCGAACCCACGAGCTCAGGTATATGTGGCTGGTGCCTTAGCTGCTTGAGCCACAGGCACCAAGCCTGTTTATTTTATTTTTTACATATATGTTTTTTTTGAGACAGAGTGTTACTATGTTGCCCTTGGTAGAGTGCCCTGGTGTCACAGCTCACAGCAACCTTAGGGCTTAAGCAATTCTCTTGCCTCAGCCTCCCAAGTAGCTGGGACTACAGGTGCCCACCATAGTGCCTGACTATTTTGTTGTCACCATTGTTTTTAGCTGGCCCAGGCTGGGTTAGAATCCACTAGCCTCAGTGTATGTGGCTGGCCCCCTACCCACTGAGCTACAGGCGTTAACAACTTACCCATATTTAAAAAACTCAAAATATGTTTAAAGTTTACTGTCAATACAGAACAACTTTGATATTTTTAAACAACAGTAAAATTTCCTAGGACCGAAGTGAATGGGATATCCTCAAATTCTGAAGCAGGAAATGTGGGAGCAGAAAGCGGAAAAAAGCATTCATGTTAAAAGTTGGATAACAGTGTTAAAGACAGGGACAAACAAATACGTAGTTTGAGGATTAGAGGGAAGATCCTGAAAAGTCCATGACACACTAGAAAATAATTTAAATGCCCATATTTTATATATGAAGGTCTAGGCTTCTTTCTGTTTTGAAAATTTAAGTAAATTTTATTTTCTGCTACATAATACTGTATATCCAAGTAGGCTTTACTATAGCAATAGCCTCCTTAACTATACTCCTTGCTTCTGTACTTGGTGACTGTTGACATGATTTATTCCTAGTACCTAGGAAAGTGCACTTAAGATATTGAGTAAGTGTTCATCATATAAAGGAAATGTTTTTAATATCTTACTAAGTAGCAGAACTGATACTCCAGGAATATAGTCATGCTTATTTTAGAGTTACATGTACTGTCTGATTTACAGTTCCTACAACTACAGATGCATAAAACTTAGCCCAAACATGTACACTCTTGAGAGTAAAAGGGGGTACCAATAAATATATTAAGACAACAGGTGTAAACTAGATCTGCCCTAGTCAAACAAAAATGGTACTATAAACTATCTCTGAAGCACAAGCTAAGGGCATCCATTTAACACATGCAAACCTTCCTGTAGAGATCAATCATATGGAGGAAATATTCAGTATATAACTAGTTTATACTCCGTTCTTTTGTTGAACAATCTTTCTCACTAAACTTTACATATAGTACATACTTTAGAAAAAAAAAAAAGCTTGCTGAAACAATGAAAGGATAAACACTTGACCAATGTTATGTCATATACATAGTTTGTGCACTGCAGTTTTCTTTTTTCTTTTTTTGACACAGAGTCTCATCATGTCGCCCTTGGTAGAGTGTAGTGGCATCACAGTTCACAGCAACCTCAAACTCTTGGGCTTAAGCGATTCTCTTGCCTCAGCCTCCTAAACAGCTGGGACTACGGGCGCCCACCATAACACGCAGCCATTTTTTGGTTGCACGTGTTATCGTTTTTTAGCAGGCCTGGGCGGGGCTCAAACCCACCACCTTCAGTGTATGCGACTCGCATCCTACTCACTGAGCCGAGCCTGCAGTATTTTTCTTAATAGGGAAAAATGGAAAATGATCTAAAGGTTCAACAATAAAAAGTAATTAAATTATAGTACATTATATAATGGAACTTAAATCAAGTTGGAGAAAATTTAAGTACATGAGAAACATTCAAGATATATATATTAAGCAAAAAAAATGGAGATTAGAAATAAATGAAGACCCCCAATTTAGTTTTTAAAAAAATGTAACTACGCATACCTAACAAAATGTCAACAATGGCAATATCTGAATGATGAGATAACATTTCATTTTGGCTTTCTGTACTTTTTAAACTTTCTTCAATAAGCATGTATAATTTTTATTAGAAAAATGTTATAAAAATTTGACAAATAATTCAAAACAAAAGACCAGACTACTCATCCATTACACTAAGAATTTTACTTTATATTCTCACATTAAATTATTCATTGAAATATTTTCAAGCACCTACACATATTATGTGCTGGATACTATTAGGTTCTGGGAATGCAACGATATAGCAAAAGCAACTTCAACAAGGAGTAAAGCTGATAAGGTCCAGGCACTTCACTGTGTCATAATCTAATTTGACTTCTCCAATTAGATCAAAAGAGAGCTATGTGCCTGGAACTCATCAGCTTTTCTCCTAACTGAAGTAATGTTTTTTTTTTTTTTATAAGCATAGCTTTTATTAAGGGTCATATAAAAAAAGAACTATGAGTAAAGTTACAGCATGTTTTATAAATTATTGCAGCCATTATGTTATCCAACATTCTGTTACAGAAAGGCTATAACACTTTTGAAATTTGGAATAAAATTCACTCCATTCTTTATTTCTCAGCAGATTTTCAGAATATTAGAATAGCAGCATTCTCCTGAACATAATGCTAGAACCAAGTCAGAGTCATCCATTCACACTCCTCTGAAGAAACAACATACGTCAGAAACTAAGAGATACTGCCTTCAAGGAGCTTATAGTAGACACTGAAGAGTCAAAATACACATTGCTAAACAATATACAATGACTGTGTTATTGGTTGTGTCCAATGACCGGTAAGAAAAAGCCAAGCTGTGAAAACCAGGTAATTGTAAGAAAATTGGAAGGAAGGAGGGACAGCATCCATGTAACTGGATGAAAGTGTCATTTTAAGGTTGTTCTATTCTAGCTATTTTGGAGAAGAGTAAATTAAAAAAAAAAATTTAAAAAAAGGATTAGTCTAATAGCAGTGTACAGATGACCTGGAGGATGGAAAAGAAGTGAAAACAGATGGTTCAGGTAAGAAACTGCAGAAATTCAGGAACAAAGTGTAAGGAAATGAATTAAGGTGGTGGAAAATGGGAATGGAAAGAAAATGCAAGGCCATAGATGTTCAGAAGATACAGTTGGGGTGACTGGATATGGGGAGCAGATAAAAATTCACTTAAGACAAAGATGGAAAATAAGTTTTAGCTACTACCTCTTAGGGAAAAAAAGTAAAGTCAATTGGAACTATTCTATTTAACAAACATGTACAAGCACGTGTACTGAGTGCCTCCGAAGTCCCAGATCCCGCACAAGAGCAGAACTTGTTAGCCTCCGAGATCAGACACAGCTTGACCCTCTCCTCCTCCCCTCAAACAACACCTCATGATGTACACTGAGATATGGTGCTTTTTTATTGCTACAAACATTTCATTTATTTTTTGTCAGTGTATTCTGCTTTTGAATATTTAAGTAAAGATTTCTTCATGGTCGTCTTCTAAATCCAAGTACAATATGGTAAGTAAAGATAAGGTCTTTAGGACCTAAAGATGGGCCTTAAGACAAATTCTAGTGTGGGCATTATACTTTTGTGTTCTTTTGGCCGTAGCAACTTCTTCTCTGCAACAACAAAGTTGCCTCCTAAATGTAATTCGATCCTACATCTAGATCTTACGAAGCTTTGTAAAATGCTCCTAAATCAACCTACAACTCACTTTAAAGATTCAGTTATTTTTTTAAAGGAATCGAAAACACATAAGTGTTGCCTGTACATCTTTGAAACTGTAAGTCTTTGGAATCAAACACATACCTGGAAGTTTAAAATTCGGCTCGTATTTTTTAACGGAGCCATCAGCCTGAAACCGGTCACGCGGGGGAGAAAAAGCCATTGACTCATCCATCTGAATCCCCAAAGACGCCTCCAACACCAAACAACTGAGATGCAAAAGGGGTCACGTCCACGGAGGAGGTGGGGGGGGGGGCAAAGCAGCTGTGAAAATTATGCTAGAGAAGTTTAGGTCATTTACTAAACTAAAAAATGCCACTATTCTCAAAGGCGCAAACATTTAAAAAAGCACCATGTGTCTAAACGCCCAAAGGAAGGAAAACTGTGGTCATTTCTAAGCAATTTCATTTGCTTTACTTTCGCCTTCCAGAAACACTGGCAGCGAGCTGAAGGAAGCGGCAGGAAGTGGGGTTGGGGGGCTGCCGCCGCAGCGAGCCAGGCACTTGCCGGTCAGCGTAAGGAGCAGTTTGACCCGAGGCAAAGGACTAGGGGAGGAAATCGTGTGACCACTGTGGTTTGTCCGAAGCCCCACGCAAGTTAGTGGAGAAATGACATGACACTGCCTACGAGCACCGGGCGGGAGGAGGGAATGTATGGGTATCCTCCCGAGAAAGCTGGCCGCGAGCTCGGTTAGAAGGACTTCCTCCCTCAGACCCAGACCCAGACCCAGACCAAGACCGAATGCTTAGCGCGCAAGCGCGAGACTTTCCCGCCGCAGGTCGTAGGGCTAGAAGGGGGCGGGGGACGGAACTGCACTGCGACAAAACCGAAGTCGCGATCCAGAATTCGTTTCTAATCCCTCACAACCCCGCGCCATGGAACAAACCGTCCGAAACTCACGGTTGAAGAGAGTACGACTTCTGTGGCTCCCCAGATGCCTGGGTCGCCGCCTCCAAGGCCTCCCCACCAACCGAGTCGACAAAGTGCGCCTGCGCCACACTTCCCGCCGCGCCGCTACTAGCTGCTCATGCGCACTGTGAAGCCCCGGCGGCGCGGACTCCGCCAGTGGCGCTTGCGCAATAGCGTTAGGCTTCTTCCCCGAGGTCTGGGCGCGATACGGTGTTACTCTTAGGAGGGCGGCCGCAGAAGTAAAGCCCTAGGATAAGCCATTATTTAAAAATAGGGTCTACCCTAAGGTTAAAGGCCGAACGCTATTTTAAAGGAAAGAAGATAATTAAGAGAAAGAAAGGTCTCAGGTCCTGGAGTTCTGATGCATCCCTGCATACTGTGGCCACACAAGACATTGGGCTCTCTATGGATGGAAGACAGGCAATTTCTTGACTGTCGCTTTTTCTTCGTTTTTGTTGAGCACCTTACTTATCCATTAAAAACTAAAATGTGATTTCGGATTGTATGTAGCTGTATTAGAAATGAGCACAGTGGAAGGCAGGCATTGCACAGTATAGTATGGTATCGTAACTATCAAGCCCTTGGCCATGAGGTTTCTAGAACCTGGACTTAAAAACAGCGGGACAAACACCGTTCCTTTATTAAGCTAAATTTCAGTGAGGTGGTGGCAATAAATGTATGAATAAATGAAATATATACTTTCAGATTTGGATTAGTACTCTGAAGGAAATAAAATGAATGGATGTGATAGTGACCAGGAAGCTGGCTGTTACACATACCAAATAATAGTTAAAGCTTCCGGTAGCCCTCATAGAAGATGCCCAATGTTTTAATGTATTAGTGCAGTCAATAAATGTCTTCTCACATTCGCTGTGCTCAGCCTTATATTAAGTCCCTCCAATATGCAGATGACTAAAAAGGGAGCTCACCTTTAAGTGCTCTCTAGGATTTGAAGCAGGGAGTTTTCATACTCTCCTTTATGACCCAGTATTGAGCATCTCTTTTTCAGGGATGCCTCACGAACTGAATAGGTTGAGTCCCTGGTACGTGGTTCCATAGTGTCCTGTACTTCTGCTGTTGCCACATTTTAAAATAATTCCTTGCTAATGGAATTCTTTCTCATTACACTTGTTATGTTTATTAAGGGAGGGATGAGGTCTGTCTCGTGCGTGCACTCTGAAGCTGGACTGCATAGGTGACCACCGGCAAGCTACTTAACCTCTCTGGGATTCATTTGCCTCATTTATACAATAATGATAGTAAGAGTATCTACTTCATAGAGTTGTTGCATAGGGGAATTACTTCTTAGATGTGCATTGTTTAGAAGAGTGCCTGACACATGGTGAGCTCTATGTGTTAGCTGTACTGATGATGATGATGATGAGATTCTCTTACACAGTACTTGACATGTATTAAATGGTCAGGAAATACTTGTCAACTATTATTGAATTTGTTGGACAATGAATGAATGAATAAAATGAAATAAGTACACAGAAGAGGGAGTGATTAACTCTGGGTCAGGAAGTTTTCTAAGGAAAGTGAAGACCAAGCTGGGTTTTGAAAAATTAATAGGAGGACAGCAGAAAAGGCACTCTCTCTGTTAGGCGTTCTAAAAGGGCTGAGACACAAACGTTTTTATTTTAGTATTAATATTATTCCAGTACAAATAGTGAGAGAAAGACAGGTAGGAGCTGAGCTAGAGAATAGGCAGGGACCACCTCATGAAGCTATTTTCAAAAAGAGGGCTATTAAGCGCTAATGAAAGGTATTAAACAGAGGCAAGAGAAAAATAGACTTGTTTTATTAAAATCACTTTAGGGAGAGTGTAGGAAATAAATTATAGGAGGAAGCAGCTATAAGCTGAGTGACCTATTCAATGAATGTTTAGAGAGAGATGACATGAAATAGTATCTTTTACAGAAACTTCATTTTCCTTTAGTTTATTCCTATGTGAAGGATTATGCTGCCCATAGGATGTTTCTATGCTGTGTTTATTTCTCCTTAAGAGATAATTAAAGGATAGTAAGCATCTAGTTTGTTAATGAAGCTCAAAGTTTGCAAAAAAGCAAAAGTAGTAACTCTGTTCTCACCATTGCTGACTTGAGAAGAATGCTGTTTCTAGCACTACCAAACATGATCCCTTTGCAAGAAGTAATAATAACCAGGTCAATGATTCACATGAGTGGATCATAGCAATACTTTCGTCTGCATCAAAACTAGAAGAAATTAGCTCGCGATGGTGGCGCACAGCTGTAGTTCCAGCTGCTGTCCAGGAGTTTGGAGTTTCAGTGAGCTGTGATGATGCCACTGTACTCCAATTTACTGAGATTCTGTCTCGAAAAACCTAACAACCAAGAAAACCAAACTGAAACTAGCCAATGATGCTGGATATGGTGGTTCACACTTATAATCCTAGCACTCTGGGAGATTAAGATGGGAAGATCACTTAAACTCAGGAGTTTGAGACCAGCCTGAACAAGAGCAAGACCCAGTCTCTACTGAAAATAGAAAATTTAGGCCTGAGTGCAGCTCATGTCTGTAATCCTAGCACTCTGGGAGGCCAAGGAAGGTGAATTGTTGAGCTTCGGAGTTCAAGACCAGCCTGAGCAAGAGCAAGACCCCATATCTAAAAAATAGCTGGGTGTTGTGGTGGGCACCTGTAGTCTCAGCTACTCATGAGGCTGAAGCAAGAGGATCTCCTGAGCCCAACTGTTTGAGGTTGCTGTGAGCTATGATACCAGGGTTTTTTTGTTTTTTTGTTTTTTTGTTTGTTTTTTTTTGCCTGAGGGTGACTTTACATGTATTTGTTACTGTAGAAAGTGTTTTATTTTTTATATATTTATTTTGTATTGTATGTAAAAATGTAATGTGAGAACAATTTTGGCCCTTACTTCAGAACACAGATTTCTCCTGCTCCTGAAACTCCAGATAATGTTGCCTAAGGGTTTCTCCCATAGCATGATACAGAATTCTTTGTCAGGTGCCCCCCCCACCCCACGTCAGAGGGAATGGGAGGAAATTGCTGGGAGGCCAGAAGCAGGGTGCCCCTGGTTCTGAGCAGGGGAGAGAAGTTGGAAGTTAATCAGAATTTATTTCTACCCCAGAATATAATTATAATGGGAGCCTTTTCTCCAATTCATTTAGTTCACTGCTTATGGGGTGGGAAGAGATGACACATTGGAGCCTTAAGGAAAACCCTTCTCCTGACAATTCCAAATTGACAAATCCAAATATCTTCCATGTTGTCTGAGAAAGCCAAACTGGATTCTAAAGCAGCATCTCAGATCTGTGCACAAGAGTTTTTAGGCAACTGCCTTGACTTCACAGAGAAAATTGGGACAGTGGGATGATACACTAAGGCTCTGAGGACCTAGAGGAATAAAAAGCAAGGAAGGCCTCGCATCGCCTCGCTGATCGGTGGCCTCAGCTGTGCCTCGCTGTGGAGCTCGGCTCCTGACCTTCCACCTAGGTGCAACTAGGGGCAGGGCTCCGTGACTGATGCCAGGGTTTTCTACCCAGGGCAATAGTGTGAGACTCTGTCTCAAAAAAAAAAAAAAAAAAAAAAAAAAGTCTTGGGCTAGGCCCAGTGCCTCCCACCTATAATCTAGCACTCTGGGTGGCCAAAATAGGAGGATCCTTTGGGCTCAGGAGTTCTAGACTGTCCTGAGCAAGAGCTATCTCTACTAAAGATAAAAAAAAATTAGCAAGGCATTGTGGTGGGCGCCCCTAGCCCCCAGCTACTTGGGAGGCTGAGGCAAGAGGATCACTTGAACCCAAGAGTTTGAGGTTGCTGTGAGCTATGGTGACACCCCTCCACTCTACCCAGGATGACAGAGTGAAATTCTGTCTATGCACCACCACCCCCCCAAAAAAAATGAAGAAAGAAAAGAAAAGAAACTTTAATGCTCAATTCAGTAGCACACACACTAAAATTGGTATAATACAGAGAAGATTAGCATGGCCCCCATTTGAGGATGACATTCAAATTCATGAAGCATTCCATATTTTTCCAAGGTATTTATTGATATTGAAGAATTTAGGAAGTCTATTTCTTGTATACCCTCTTGGAAAGAATTACTGGAGAATATACTTTAGCAATATAGGGTAACAGCAAACACATATACATAATATGCTTTCCTTCCAATACACCTGTCCAAAAATCAGGTAAAAGCCAAAAATAAGACAGTATACCTCTAACCAAAAGGATGGAGAGCTGACAACATACTTTGGGATGAGGGGAAAGAAGATTACAGATACCACCTAGATGTTGATAATATTTTCAGTCTGCTGTGAAGGTAGTGAGTTATTTCAAATATTATTCATAGTCAGTTAGAAATTGAACTCCTTGTTCTACTCTTTCCTTCCTTGACTAGTCTTAAAAAAATGAATATATAATAATAACCACCCTATCTTGTAGAGGAGTAAACTTTTCATACTATCAGGGGGATGGGAAATTTGTCAATGTGACATGTTAGTGTAGGAGAAAGTGATAGAAAGGCACAGGGGATGAGATGGCAAGACAATTTAAAATAGAAAAATAAACTTTATCATGATCCAAATCTCTGACCTTTATATTAAATATTTTTCCTTTAAATACCAAAAAATAATAATAAAATAAACTCTATGCCTAAGCAATAACTCCCTGTTCCCCATCTCCCCAGTTCCTAGTAACCACTGTTCCACTGTTCTACTTTCTGTCTTTATGTAACTCAGATAAGTGAAATCGTACACATTTGTCCTTTTGTGACTAGCTCATATCCTCAAGGGTCATCTATGTTGTAGCATATGTCAGAATTTCCTTCTTTTTAAAAGCTACACAATATTGCAGTATACTCATTTGCATTGTATACACATACAGTTTGCGTATAAAACCTGAATATCCATATCTGTTGAACCTGTGAATTCAAACAACCGTAGGTTGAAAATATTTGGAGGGGAAAATGGATGGTTGCATCTGGACTGGATATGTATGGACTTTTATTTTCTTCTCAATTTTCCCTAAACACTACAGTGTAAAAAATGATTTACATGGCATTTATATTAGGTATTGCACGTGATCAAGAAATTATTTATTTTTTTGAGACAGAGTCTGACTTTGTCACCCTGGTTTGAGTGATGTGGCATCACAGCACACAGCAACCTCCAACTCTTGGGCTTAAGTGATTCTCTTCCCTTAGCCTCCCAAGAACCTGGGACTACAGGCGCCCGCCACAATGCCTGGCTATTTTTTGGTTGTAGTTGTCATTGTTGTTTGGCAAGGATGGGCTGGATTCTAACCTGCCAGCTCCAGTGTATGTGGCTGGTGCCCTAGCCACTGAGCCAGAGGCACCAAGCCAAGAAATTATTTAAAGTACATGGGAGGATTGGGTAGGTTTTATGAAAATACTATACCATTTTATTTAATGAACTTGACAGCATCTGTGGGTTTTGGAATCTGTGGGGGATCCTGGAACCAATCAATCATAGATATTAAAGGAGGACTGTCCCACATTTTGCGTATCCATTCATCCATCAATGGACACCTCCGTTTTAGCTATTATAAATAATGCCATTATGAACATGTGTATACAGATATTTCTTCAAGACCCTTTTGATTCTTTCAGGTATGTACCCAGAAGTGGAATTTCTAGATCATATGGCAGTTCTATTTTTTTTTTTTTTTTTTTTTGAGACAGAGTCTTTCTATGTCACCCTCAGTACAGTGCTGTGGCATCACAGCTCACAGCAACCTTAAACTCTTGGGCTTAAGTGATTCTCTTGCCTCAGCCTCCCAAATAGCTGTGACTACAGGCTCCTGCCATGACGCCTGGCTATTTTTTTTGTTGTTGTTGTTGCAGTTGTTTAGCTGGCCTGGGCTGGGTTTGAACCCACCACCCTTGGTGTATGTGGCTGGTGCCGTAACCACTGTGCTACAGGTGCCGAGCTCTATTTTTAATTTTTTAAATGAACTACCATATCGTTTTTCCACAGTACCTGTATCATTTTACATTCCTTCCAACAGTGCACACAGTTATAGTTTCTCCACATCTTTGTCAACGTTTATTGTTTTGGATTTTTTTTTTTTTTTTTTTTTTTTTTGATGGTCCTTATCCTAATGGGTATGAGGTGACATCATACCCATTGTGGTTTCGATTCATGCTTCCCATATAATTAGTGTTGTTGATTATCTTTTCATGTGATATGTTTGTTGCCATTTCTATATCTTCTTTGGAGAAAATCCTATTTAAGGCTTTTGCCAATTTTTTGAATTGGGTTCTTTGTTTTATTGTTGTTGAGTTTAGGAGTTCTGTACACATTCTGGGTATTAATCCTGTATCAGATATGTAATTTGCCAATATTTTCTTCCATTGTTCGGGCTGCCTTTTTTTACATTGTTGGTAGTGTTCTTTGGTGCACAAAAGTTTGTAATTGTCATGAAGTCCAATTTGTCTGTTTTTGTTGTTGTTGCCAGTGCTTTTGGTGTCATATACAAGAAGTCATTGTCAAATCAAACATTGAGAAACTTTGGTCCTTTGTTTTCTTCTAATAGTTTTATAGTTTAGCTCTTATGTTTAGATCTTCAGTCTATTTTGAGTTAATTTTTATATATGGTTTTCATTAGGAGTCCAACTTCCCAGACTAAGCAAGAGTAAATCCCCATCTCTACTAAAAAACAGTAAAACTGAGGCAAGATGATTGCTTGAACCCAGAAATTTGAGGTTGCTGTGAGTTATGATGGCTATGTGCCTTGGTAGCACACTCTACCAAGGGCAACAAAGTGAGACTTTGTCTCAAAAAAAAGAAAAAAAATTATTTTGCATATAGATATCCAGTTTTCCCAGTATATTAAAAAAAAATTTTTTTTCAATATAGCTAGTGAATAAATTGCTTAGTCTAAATTCAATTTGAAATTCAATTTGAAAGTACAGGTAATCTCTTGCTCCATTATTATAAAGAGAATACTAATTTTGTCTTACTATCTTGTACTGTACTTTAAAGAGATAGGAATCTCTCAGGAATAGGTTAAAAACTAAGTTTTTTTTACAAAAGGAAGCCAAACAGTTTAGTATCATCATTACCTGTCTATCTTCTGGTCTTGTCTGTCTGTTCGTCTACCCTTTCTTTTCTGGTACATGTGGGTGTTGCAACCCAGTGTCAAACACTAAAAACATGAAGAATGGGAAGCTTTGTGGGAAATCTATCGAAGAAGAAAAAGTAATAATAGTATGAAATAAATCTGCTGTACTTAAATGTAATTGCAGCATACAAAGAAAACATGTATTTTCCCTCCTAAAACATAAAAATTTTGAACCCTGAAAAAAATCCTGATATCATTACTAAAATTCAGAGAGACCCAAACTTATGAAGGCAGAGATTTCTGTACATTCATGGGATTCCAATGTAGAGTAAAATACTATCAGGACTGAAAGGTCAAGGAGCCAGCACTGTGATATGTCAAGTCTCATTTCCAAGGACTGAAATTTGCTAGCATCTGGCACCAGTCTCCGAAACAGGCTGACAATTTGAGTTCAGCCATTATTGGGAAAAATACCCACTACAATGAATTCATAATGCTTTGTCTTCCAATTATTTGTTATCTTTAAAAGAAGATGATTTATGGTTTTTAAAAATTCCTACAAATTCCAAGGTCTGGAACCTTCATGTTGGTGCCTTTTCACTGGAAACGATTTTAAAAGTAATACATCAGCATTGTATAAAACTTTTCATATTCCAGTGTATTTTTAAATTCCAGAATAAGACTGCAATTAGTCAACTATTTTTTTAAAAAACATAAAGATGTGGGCTTGGCACACGTGACAGTGGTTATGGTGCCAACCACATACACCAAAAGTTGGTGGTTCAAACCCAGCACCAGACAGCTAAAACAACAATGACAACTGCAACAATAACAACAACAATGACAACAACAAAAACAGCCAGGCATTGTGGCAGGTGCCTGTAGTCCCAGCTACTTGGGGGGCTGAGGCAAGAGGGCCCAGGAGTTTGAGGTTGCTGTGGGCTAGGATGCCATGGCACTTTACTGAGGGTGACATAGAGAGACTATGTCTCCAAAAAACAAAAACAAAAACAAATACACCCATAAAGATGTGAATGTTTATCGAGAGTGCCAGCTCAGGGAAGGGGAGCAAACCAGAGTGGAAGTGGTGGGGATTGAGGAAAATACAGCACAAGTAAAAGACACAGAGACAGAAAGATGGGATTAGGTTTGACTGAGCTGATGGCTGCAAGCCAGCACCAAAGCACAAAATCAGCTTTATTTGATAGTCTCTCAACAGGGTTGTCTACGGGGAAGTAGCATAGACAAAAAAACATATCTTTGGTCTTACAATATGATTGGAAAATGTAAATGACTTTAATAAAGATAAATCATCCTGTTAATGATTTCTACTCAACTTTGTTAACGTATAATAAGACATGAAAAGGGAACAGATCACAAGGATCTCTGTATAGTTCTTAAAAATTAACTAGACAAAGAAAGAGCTGTGTGACTTCTGGCAGGGGGAGCAGAAAGAAAGGAATATGGTTGTTTTGGGAAAGGAGGAGAAGCAGTTGGGGGTTCATTCCCTGAATGTTCCTCAGGTGGTAGGGGCCCTGCCACCTCATGGCCTGCTCTCTACAAATGTTCATTATTAAAGGTAATTTATTGAGATACAATTTAATATAGCAATACTAGTAGTTTTTCAGATTTAGAACAAATATCTTCTCAGGTTTAGGTTTTAAATACTGTATTTTATTTTTATTCTAAAGAAGACCTTTCCAGGTAGGTTGTCAATCCCTACCCATTCTCTGAAATACTATGATAAAGTTAAAAATGGAAGCACCGGCACAATTTACTCTGAAGCTTTAAACACAGAGATAAATTTAACTCTCAGAAGGTTGATGTTGGAGCATTACAAGGGTCTGAGAACTATACATCAAATCCCTCGTGTGCCAAATCCAGCTTTCCACCTGTTTTTGTATACACTGAAAGTTAAGAATGAATTTTACATTTTTGAATAATTGAATAAAATTATAAAAGAATATTTTGTGACACTTGAAAGTGACTTGAAAATCAAATTTCAGTGTCCACAAATAAAGTTTTATTAAAACATTGTCAACTCACTTGTTTAGTATTGCCTATGGCTTTTTTCATCCTACAATGGCAGAGTTGAGTAATTGCCACAGAGATGTGTGGCCTGAAAAATCTAAATAATTTTGTAGCTGGCCCTTATAGAAAAAGTTTGCCAACTGCTGAAGTGTCACAATTACAGCTTGCATTGTGGCATGGACATACAACCAAAACAAATGTTACTAAGTGCAGAATAAATTTTTACCATATAATAAATCCATTTTTTAAAATTGAGACAGAGTCTCAATTTGTCACCCTCAGTAGAATGTTGTGGAGTCACGGCTTACAGCAACCTCAAGCTTGTGGGCTCAAGAGATTCTCTTGTCTCAGCCTCCCTAGTAGAATCCGTTTTTTTTTTTTAACTTTTTTTTTTTTTTTTTAATAGAGACAGAGTCTCACTTTGTTGCCCTTGGTAGAGTGCTGTGGCATCACACAGCTCATAGCAACCTCCAACTCCTGGGCTCAGGTGATTCTCTTGCCTCAGCCTCCCAAGTAGCTACGGGCGCCCACCACAACGCCCAGCTATTTTTTGTTGCAGTTTGGCTGGGGCCAGGTTTGAACCCCCCACCCTCAGTATATGGGGCCGGCGCCCTACCCACTGAGCCATAGGTGCTGCTCTAGGATCAATTTTTTTAATATGGAGAATGAAAGCACACAAATATTTACTTTAGTGTTTGTTAATTACAACATCTAAGAATTGTGTCTAGTGCTTTGTAATGGTAGTTTCTTTTTCTTGACAGGAGAGCCCCAATTTATCCTCTCCATGTGAAAAAAAATGTATTTATCCCATGATCTTATCCCAAGGCAGAGATGGAGGAAGTACTGCGTGAATCTATATGCTGGAATCTTTGTTAACAGCATGACCGTGGGTGGACAGCGGCTTTGGTGTTTAATTTTGGTGTCAGGAGGGAGAAGGAGCCAGTTAATACTTAGCGTCTTTATTTGAAGTGAAAGGAAAGATCACCAAGTCTTTTCTTGCTGCCACTCACATAGCTGGGAATGGGTTGTGGTCATTCCAATAAAATTACTTCGATATCACTTCAGTAGCAGTGATTCTAATCCTTCTTAACAGTCCAGACTCTGGGTTGTTACTCATGTGTTGTAACATGCTCTTCTCTCTCTAGGCACAGGGAAAGCATACAGTACTAGAAGCATCTCAAAATACAGAGCTCCAGATTGTGACACATCTTTACAAAGCAGGCTGCTCCGATGAATGTTCTAACTAGGGTTGGGTCTTCACTACCTAGAAATACTCCCCTGTGGTCATCCCTCAAAAAGGATAACTGTGATGTCAAAATATATGTTATAGGGAGCTAAAGATTCCTTGCCTTTCAGCCAACCTGAAGACAGGGGAGAGCTACATGCTTTAAGAATGGACAGCAACTATCTCTTTCAGCCATCACTTAACTAAGAAAGTGGTTGAGCATGGCAACCAAAAAATAAAAAATAAGAGAAAACAGAGGCTGGGAATGAGAATGATGGGTGCTTTCTACCATGTAACATCAAAAGCACAATATCACAAATAGATAGCAGGCTTCCCTATAAAAATAAAATTAAAAAACAAAATATATCCTATTTTTAGATCCTATAAAAAGACAATAGACTATGTAAACATCTTCCATACAGTAAGAAGTCACGACTCTGTGATCCATGCTAGTCTCCAGCATCTCAATATTTCTGGTCAGATGAAGCACATCTGGAACTTGTCCAAGCAAGTTAACTTTATAAGACAGTTCCTTATAGCAAGACCCCTGGCCAGTGCATTCTTTCCGCCACATTTCCATTGTAGTTTACTCTTGAATAGTCACCACGAATATTAAAAATGAAAGATAAGTTCCCTTAAACTTTATGCTTTGCTTTGAACAAAGTGAGGACTTTATCATAAAATTGGTCTAACAACAAACATTCCAAACATTTTCTTGTTTTCTTCTTACCTTGAGTAGGAAGTTATAAAATGAATATGCTCATGGGATATTCCCACTTCCTTCTTTCATGCCATTTTGTGGTTATCATTTTATATTTGCTCTTTTAAAATATGGGGTTAGGAAGGCCTATGAAAGAAATTAATAGAGAAACTAAAACACTCTTCTTAGGGCGCCTGCTAAATTGCCATTCTGTTAGAACCCAGCACCCCAGTCTCTTTGTACTAGACAGCTTAGTAACAGCACTGATGCAGTAATAGTTCTTTAACATTCAGGATGTTAACTTATGGTAAAATAGCAATTACCAAGCTAAGGCATATGAGTTGATATCTCTTTCTGGGTTCCCCTGAAGGCCAGTAACATTTTTTAAACAATGTGATTCCAAGAGAAGGTTTTTAAGGCAAGCAGAAAGGAAAGCCAAGTTAAGGCTACATTATGAGGTTGCTCCTCCCCCTCCCCCAGTAGATGACTGGTGCATAGCTGCACAGAATCTTCTTTCTGAGGAGGCTTTTGAAATGTGTTGATATTCCACCATAGTTTAAAAGGGGGAAGCAAATACTTACCCATTGATTTCTGTCCCCCACTGGTCAGCTCCCTCACCTTTCCAGGTTGTACATGCTGGAGGGTTGAGTGGATTGCTGTGGATGTTCCACACAGGGGTGCCAAAAGTTCCCCAGGGCAGACCACTAGACGGACATTTCACAGATTGAAGCAAGAGTGTCATCAAATTGCTTCCGAGCAAAATTAGTTGAGGTCTGTAGGAAACAAATTGCAACAGCAGTGGCTGAAATGAGAGGTACGGCTAATGGAATTTCAAATGATATGCTGTCAAGAACTGAGAAGGGTTCAAATTTTACCCTCCTTACAAGCTAACAAGTTAGGCTGCCACAGTTTCATGGATGGTGGCAGAAGACATGAGATTGATGAATCAGAAACTAACAACATTATTACTTATAGCACAACAGGCAGCGTGAATTTCATTGTCATTAGTTCCCTTTCTACCATGTCCTACTAGGACAACACAGTAGGTCCAAGTGCATGTGGCACTCACAGTGTGAAGAATAGTTGAGGAATTCCAAGTTTAATAATACTCAGTCTCTTAGATGAGGGTCCCAAACAAGCCTGCTCAACTTTTTCCCTAGTGGGGACATAATCTTTATTTTATTGGTGCTATGGTTTCAATGTGTCTCCCACAAAATTCAGATATTGCCAACATGATGGTATCAAAAGAGGAGCCTGTTAGGACGTGATTGGGTCATGAAGGCTTCTTGTGATGGGATGAGGTGCCCTTACTAAAGGGCTTACTGAGAAAGCTTGTCTCTTTTGATCTTCTATCTTTTGCCAAATGAACCTTGCCTCTGGAGGATGTATTCCTCGCCAGGCACATTATGACTTAATCTTGAACTTCCAGCCTCCAGAGCTGTGAGAAATAAATTTTTGTTCTTTATAAATTACCCAATAGGTGAAAGATTTTTTTGTTACAGCAGCACAGACTAAGACAACTAGTCATCAAATAAATCTGTCCTCTGCCCCAGGGAAATACTATCTCCTTCTTCAAAAGATGTTTGCTATACAGACATCTTTGAATGTCTACCAGTGACTCTACTCACAAGATGTGCAAAAAATGTGAGATATCAATAACAAATCATCTCCCTTCATGCACAAGAGATATGCAATACAAATGGTGATTAAATGGTGTAAGTAACAGAGATGTTGCATCTTTCGACACTGATCACCTTGCTTATTGAGATAACCCTTGCAGGGATTCTCAACCTGTGGGTGGCGACAATGAAAATACATTGTGGCATTAGGAAGGTTGAGAACCACTGCCTTACAGAGTCTTCTATTTCCAGGTTAGGAAATTATCTGAGCTACCCTAACCTATGAAAAACTTAGAAGTTCTATGGGTCTGTTTTGATTCATCCATTTTCCATGATTAATAACTACATAGACATGTCATACTGCAAACTTGTTCCATGCATATTGTATAAATTTGAGCTTATGGAGATTTCTATTTCACATGAAAGCAAGAAATCTTTAGTGTTTGAATAGCAGTAAAAAACAGAAAGTACATAAGTTTTAGCAACATTGCTTTATTGATGGTTAAGTGTTTGAATTAACTATCCTATACAACCTATAGACCATAAATAATTTTCCTTTTGGAATAACTCAAAGAAAAAAAAGATATTTTATATCACTGTCACCTGCATAATAGCTATAGAAAGGCAGAATTTATTTGGCAACTAGAAAGGTACAGTAGATAGTATCTGAGCTTTATGATCAGATTTAAATTATGATAAAATAATTTCTGTTTAATCTCAAGTCTACTACTCATTGACCAAGTAACTGTGGGGAAGTTCTCTATCTGAAAATGGACATCATAACATTGCTGCCTCAGGTTCGTTTGAGGGCTAAATAAGACAACATGCTTGAAGCATCTAGAATAGTGCTAAGATGCAATAAATGTTAATTTCTATATTAGTTTTTTATGGCTGCACAACATATTACCACACGCTGGTGACTTACAATGGTAAAAATACATTAACATTTTTCTTATGGTCCTAGAGGCCCAAAGTCCAAAATCAAGATGTCAGCAGAATTGTGCTCCTTCTTAAGTCTCTAGGATGAATACTTCCTTGCCTTGTCTTTTTTTTCTTTTTTGAGACAGAGCCTCAAGCCATTGCCCTGGGTAGAGTGTTGTGGCATCACAGCTCACAGCAACCTCCAACTCCTGGGCTCAAGTGATTCTCTTGCCTCCACCTCCCAAGTAGCTGGGACTACAGGCACCTGCCACAGTGCTCGGCTATTTTTGTTGTTGTTGTTGTTGTTGCAGCTGTCATTGTTTTTGGCAGGCCCAGGCTGGATTTGAACACGTGTATATGGCTGGCCCAGGCTGCCAGCTCACATGTATATGGCTGGCACCTTAGCCACTTGAGCCACAGGCGCCAACGTCTGGGGACTCTAATTGTCTGGGGACTCCAGGCATTCCTTGGCTTGTGGTAGTGCAACTCCAATCTTTGCCTCTGTTTTCATATGGTCTTCTCCTTTTATTTCTGTCTCTCCTCTGGGTGTCTCTCTCTCTTTTTTATTGTTAAATCATAAACAATAGTGTACATTAGTGTAATCAAGGGGTACAATGTGCTAGTTTCATATACAATCTGAAATATTCTCATCAAACTGTTCAACATAGCCTTCATGGCATTTTCTTAGTTATTGTATGTAGACATTTGTATTCTGCATTTAGTAGGTTTCTCCTGTACCCATTCTAAGATGCACTGTAGGTGTGGCCCCACTCTGAGTGTCACTTGTCATTGGATTTAGGGCCCATGTGAAAAATTCAGAATGCTCTTATCTTGAGATCCTTAGCTTTGTTATATTTACAAAGACCCTTTTTTTCCAAGTAAGGTTACATTTTCAGATTACAGGGATTAAGATCTGGATATATCTTCTTAGGGGACCCTCAACCCACTATAGTTCCCTTTCCATTTCTCCCTCCCACCTTAAAAGTATACAGCACAAAAATCTGAGTATGCTACGACATATTTTGTTAAGTTGTACCTGATGAATGGGAGGTGAAGTAAAGTCTCAACAGGAAGAGAAAACAAAGAATGAACAAAGAAGTCAAGTGATTAAAAACAACTTCTTAGGCCGGGCATGGTGGCTCACGCCTATAATCCTAGCACTCTGGGAGGCCAAGGTGGGTGGATTGCCTGAACTCATGAGTTCAAGACCAGCCTGAGCCAGAGTGAGACCTCATTTCTAAAAATAGCAGGGCATTGTGGTGGCGCCTGTAGCCCCAGCTACTCAGGAGACTGAGGCAAGAGAATCACTTAAGTTCAAGAGTTGGAGGTTGCTGTGAGCTGTGACGCCACAGTATTCTAACGAGGGCAACAAATGAAGACTGTATCTCGAAATAAATAATTAATTAATTTTAAAAAGATTTTTTAAAAACTTCTTATGATGAAAAGGGTTTTTTTGTTTTACTTAATTTATTTACTCATCCATTTATTTATTTATGTATTTGAGACAGTCTCACTCCATGTCCTCAGTAGAGTGCTGTGGAGTCATAGCTCACAGCAACCTCAAACTCTTGGGCTGTAGTGATCCTCCTACCTTGGCCTCGGGAGTAGCTGGAACTACAGGCGCCCCACAACACCCAGCTAGTTTTTCCATTTTTAGTACAGACAGGGTCTCGCTCTTGCTTAGGCTGGTCTGGAACTCCTGAGCTGAAGTAATCCACTTGCCTTGGCCTCCCCAGAGCACTAGGATTACAGGCATGAACCCCCACACCCATGAAAGGAGGTTTTAAATAGACAGTGACACCAACCTGCAAAGCCGGTAATTCGAAAAAAGAAGGAAGTGACGTCTGGCCTCAGCGCACTCTCTGGAGGATGGAGTCTGTTGCTTGAGTCATGGCGCTGAAGGTGGCGAGGGCTGCTGGCGGCGCCGCTCGGGCAGCGCTCAGGTCGGCCCTTCTCTGTGGTCCTGGGGAGGCTCTAGGTGCCCACGGGGCCTCCCGGAGGAGAATTATTTCACCTCCATCCGCCAAGTACGGCGGGCGACACACGGTGACCATGATCCCGGGGGACGGGATTGGACCGGAGCTCATGTTCCACGTCAAGACCGTGTTCAGGCACGCCTGTGTGCCCGTGGACTTCGAGGAGGTGCAGGTGAGTTCCAGCGCTGACGAAGAGGACATCTGCAATGCCATTATGTCCATCCGTCGGAACGGCGTGGCCCTGAAGGGCAACATTGACACGAACCATAATCTGCCACCGTCCCACAAGTCGCGAAACAACATCCTTCGCACCAGCCTGGACCTCTACGCCAATGTCATCCACTGTAAGAGCCTGCCGGGGGTGGTGACCCGGCACAAGGACATAGACATCCTCATCGTTCGGGAAAACACAGAGGGCGAGTACAGCAGCCTGGAGCACGAGAGCGTGGCAGGGGTGGTGGAGAGCCTGAAGATCGTCACCGAGGCCAATTCCCTGCGCATCGCTGAGTACGCCTTCCAGCTGGCCCAGGAGAGAGGGCGCAAGAAAGTGACCGCCGTGCACAAGGCCAACATCATGAAACTGGGCGACGGGCTCTTCCTCCAGTGCTGCAGGGAGGTGGCAGCTCGCTACCCCCAGATCGCCTTCGAGAACATGGTCGTGGACAACACGACCATGGAGCTGGTGTCCCGGCCACAGCAGTTCGACGTCATGGTGATGCCTAATCTCTATGGCAACATTGTCAACAACGTCTGCGCAGGGCTGGTTGGGGGCTCTGGCCTAGTGGCTGGGGCCAACTACGGCCACCAGTGCGCAGTGTTTGAGACGGGTACACGGCACACAGGCAAGAGTATCGCTAATAAGAACATCGCCAACCCCACAGCAATTCTGCTGGCGAGTTGCTTGATGCTAGACCACCTCAAGCTCCACTCCTACGCCACCTCTATCCGCAAGGCCGTCTTGGCATCCATGGACAATAAAAACATGCACACCCCAGACATTGGGGGCCCGAGCACCACGTCTGAAACCGTCCAGGACATCCTCTGCCACATCCGCATCAATGGCAGGGTCATGGAGACCTAGGTTCCCTGGGACCATCCTGGCCCTTTCCTTCATGAGATTCACCCACCCCTACCCCAGCATCTTTTAAAAAAAAGAAAAAAGAAGGAAGAAACCTAACTATGCCCATTTATGAGCTGGGCACTGTGCTTTGTTTTTTCCACATACTTTTTAGTGTAATAATCCAATAATCTTGTTAGGCAGGTTTGACTTTTTAAATACAGGTTTATAAAAATTCGGTTCAGAAGAGGTATGTGTCTTATATGAGGTCATATACCTGTTGAGTACAGTGCCAGAATTTAAAAAAAAAATCTATACCTCAGTTGCACAGAATTTAATTACCATCTTTGGTTCACGGACATTGTCATAGCTAGACTGTCAATAATCTTTTTTTTGTTTGTTTGTTTTAATAGTATAAAAATCACCTGCAAGCCTATTACCCAACTCCAGAAGTAGAACCATCATTTAGATCTGCTTATGTGTTCCTCCCTTATTTCATTCCCCTAAATTCCAGAGGTTTGCTTTTTTCATTATTATCACCATGTGTGATGTCCTGAAAGAAGTGGGAACATCTTTAGTTTGAAATTAGAAAACCTGAGGTCTCACCTCAAATTAACCACACAAGAGGACTAACTTTATGCCAGTGCTCCCCTGTGTCGCCCCCTTTCAACTTGCTTCAGGTGTGAATAACAAACTATCAGGCTCAGCCCACTCAGTCTCTTAAGAGCCCAGCTTGGCAGCATATCAGGAAATTCTCACTTGTTTCCAGATCATTCTAGGTGAACTTTTGTGACTTAAAATCAATTGCTTAAAATATTTTTCTTCTTTTATTTAAAAATAAGTACTTATTTTGTTGGCATAAAGAATAATACATATAGGTACACCCATACATATCACTTTTTCTATAAAAATATTTGAATATAACATACTGGTGGGAGTATTATGTCAAGAAATGATTGGTCCATGGAAACAAAATAATCTTAAAGAGTAAAATACAGAAAATAAGATGACTTTATTATGTCCATGGATCACGACAATTCATTTACAAAAATTAAGTCTAATGAATACAGTCTTGAAGAGTGAAAAAGAAAAGAAAAGAAAAGAAATGCCCTTTATTCTTTCTTTATCCTTAGTACAAGATTTTACATAGAAAAACTCAAAACAGGAGAGTTTTGTTTTCTTTGAGAAATAGTATTTAAGTATAAACTATACACACATTAGTATTTAATCATAGATTAATGTTGAGATTTTCACATTCTGTGCCTTAGCTAGGAGTACCATATACTTTATCTAAGATTGCTCAAATTGGCGTAGTGCTGTGGATGAAAGGAGGGATCATTAATAGTTATGGTGAGACAGGTATAAACTGACACTGTTCCCAGAAAAATGGAACTCTCTCATTATTCTAGTAGCAGCATATTTAAACCACCGCATCAATATTTTCTCAAAGTAGGCACTTAATTTTGACATGCTTCACTGGTTTCCAAAGCATTTTAATGCTACACAGTACTTTGTTTTCAGTCTTCAATTAACTTCTAACCTGGGAGAAAATTATGTTCATTAAGTTCCATTAACTAAAGCTGTTAACACATGGCTTTATGTGGGGTCAAGATCTGGCCATTATATTTTTTCCTCTACTAAAGCACTTGAAATGGAGGGAGATGAGTAAATAAATGCATTATCTTGAATGCATTTTTATTAACACATTACTAATAATGTAAATTATATCATAATGCATTTTACAATAAACTTTAGGGTATAGCATATGATATTTAATGTTTTGTGGAAGTCATTCCTCTTGAATAAGAGTATGTATGTGAAATGAAATTCTTCAACTACATGACAAAATGTATTATAATCTAACTGCATGCTCTGTGATATAGAAGCCACTAGCCCCCTATCACTCATGAGCACTCAAAATGTGGCTAGCCTGAACTGAAGTGGTGCAATCAGAATAAAATACATGGCTCGGTACCTGTAGCTCAAGCAGCTAGGGCGTCAGCCACATACACCAGAGCTGGCAGGTTCAAATCCAGCTCGGTCTGCCAAACAACAATGACAACTATAACCAAAAAAAAAAAAAAGACGAGCGTTGTGGTGGGCACCTGTAGTCCCAGCTACTTGGGAGGCAGAAGCAAGAGGATTGCTTAAGCCTAAGAGTTTGAGGCTGCTGCCAGCTGTGATACCACAGCACTCTACCGAGGGCGACAAAGTAAGACTCTGTCTCTAAAAAAAAAAAAAAGAATAAAATACACATTGAATTTCAAAGGCTTAGTACAAAAAAGGTGTGAAAATATCTCATTAATAATTTTTTATATTCATGTACATGTTGAAAGGATATTGAATTAAAATATGTATATCATTAAAATGAATTTGACCTCTTTTTACTTTTTTTAATGTGGCTAATAGAATATTAATATTACATGTATGGCTAACATTATACCTCTATTGAATTGTGCTAGTATAACCTTTCTTTTTTTTTTGTTTTTGAGACAGAGTCTCACTTTATTGCCCTCGGTAGAGTGCTGTGGCATCACAACTCACAGCAACCTCTGGGCTTAGGTGATTCTCTTGCCTCAGCCTCCTAAGTAGCTGGGACTATAGGCACCCACCACAATGCCTGGCTATTTTTTGTTGCAATTTGGCCAGGGCCAGATTTGAACATGCTACCCTTGGTATAGGGGGCCAGCACTTTTCCCACTGAGCCACAGGTGCCATGCCTAACCTTTCTTTTTCTTTTTTTTTTTTTTTTTTTTTTTTTGAGACAGAGCCTCAAAATGTCTCCCTGGGTAGAGTGCCGTGGCATCTCAGCTTACTGAAACCTCCAACTCATGGGCTTCAGCCAGGTGTCCTCAAACTTTTTAAACAGGGGGCCAATTCACTGTCCCTCAGACTGTTGGAGGGCCAGAATATAGTTTAAAAAATATATATATATAAAAAAATTTCTATGCACACTGCACATATCTTATTTTGAAGTAAAAAAACAGGAACAAATACAATTCACACTGCTACATGTGGCCCGCAGACTGCAGTTTGAGGACGCCTGGCTTAAGCGATTCTCTTCCCTCAGCCTCCCAAGTAGCTGGGACTACAGGCGCCCACCACAATGCCCGGCTATTTTTTTGGTTGTAGTTGTCGTTGTTGTTTGGCAGGCCTGGGCTGGATTCAAACCCACCGGTTCTAGTGTATGTGGCTGGCACCATAGCCACTTGAGCTACAGGCGCCAAGCCTGCGGGTCTAACCTTTAAAAAGGCAGAAATAATGGTGAAATATAAAATGATATGGGCACAAATGATCACATAAGACAAATGGTCCGTTCCCTAGTGATCGTAATGTAACTTGTATTTGGCAGATTTTTGCCCCATCTACCAATGTATGTTCCTAGACCACCTAATCACTCCTACCCAACTCCCCACTGGTATTTCTGGGTGTTCTCAGGCTTCTTATGAGCAAATTTAACAGTTGCTAGTGGCTTTTTTCCCCCTCTCACTCCAGCCCTCCTTCTGTAGGCTTCACCCTACTTGGCACCATGGCTGGTGCTTCCACCAAAAACCTGATTCTACAACTGTGAGTTCACAGAAACACTCAAGGTGCTAAAGCTGCACCTCATTACAGATGGAGGAGAATGCTTCTCTCTCTGTTACTACTTTTGTTTTTCTACTAGAAAGGGAAAGCAGAGGTATGTTATCCATGGCTAAATATATTAGAAAGTTTTAAGTGCAACAGCTCACTGCAATGTTAAAGTTCCTTGTTCTCCACGATATTTAAGCCATGAGTCTATGGAGGGGTAAACGAAGAGAAAGTTCTGAGCAAGCCGGAATAAGCCCTGTGGAATAAGAGTATGTATGTGAAAAAAGATTCTTATTCAGGTTTTGCTATTAGGCCAAGCCTACCTGTCTCATTTTTCCTCTGCACAGCAGTAGAAAATGGGTGGGGTGAAATTCAACTACAAATGTGTTTTTGTTGTCTCAGCATAATTTTGTGTTTGAATGCTTGGAGGAGGAGCATGCATGCTTTAGTTCACGGTGGTTGCTAGTCATCCCCAACATGATGTCCTCGTCTACTTCACACATCTGCCACTGGCTTGAACTCTGAGTTTGTATGCCTGTTTTATAGCTTTGCTAGTTATAGTGTGCTAGGGGACCCAGCAGCATTAGCATGCCCTGAGAGCTGATTAGAAATGCAGGTTCTCAGGCCCCAGCAAGACCTATTGAATTAGAATTTGCATTTTTAAAAGATCCTACAGGATTCCTATGCAAATTTGACGTTTGAAAACCCTCTTATAGGATTTGTTTCCTCCCTAAAGACTTTCTGCAGCCTCCATTTAATTGAATTTGGCTCAAGTGATTCTCAGGCATGCCCAGACAAGTATGGTCTGTAAGGGGGTTACTGCTTAGACTATGCTCCCAGCTACTCCAATAAAACAACAACAAACAACTTTCTTTTTTTTTCTTTTGAGACAGTCCCACTTTGTTGCCCTCGGTAGAGTAGAGTTGCCCTGGTGTCATAGCTCACAACAAGCTGGAACTCCTGGGCTCAAGTGATTCTCTTACCTCAGCCTCCTAAGTAGCTAGGACTAAGGAGCTTATCACAATGCCTGGCTGTTTTTAGAGATGGGGATGCAGGGGAGGTCTCATTCTTGCTCAGGCTGGTCTCCAACCTGTGAGCTCAAGCAATCCACCTGCCTTGGCCTCCCAGAGTGCTTACAGGGGTGAGGCACCACGCCTGGCCAACAAACAACTTTCTAATAGTTAAAAAACCTTGGGAATGGGCCTGTGGCTCAGTGGGTAGGGCAATGGCCCCATATACAGAGGGTGGTGTGTTCAAATCCAGCCCCAGCCAAACTGTAACAAAAAAATAGCCAAGCATTGTGGCAGGTGCCTGTAGTCCCAACTACTTGGGAGGCTGAGGCAAGAGAATCGTCTTAGCCCAGGAGTTGGATGTTGCTGTGAGCTGTGATGCCACAGCACTCTACCCAGGGTGATGAAGTGAGACTCTGTCTCAAAAAAAAAAAGGAACAAACAACAAAACACCCCTGGGGAACAAAACGCAGGAGGAGTCCTCTGTTTCACAAAGGAAACGGTAACTTTACACAGCTGCATTTTCTAACAGGGTTTATTCTTTTTTTTTTTTTTAATTGTTAAATCATAGCTGTGTACATTAGTGCAATCAAGGGGTACTATGTGCTGGTTTCATATACAATCTGAAATATTCTCATCAAACTGTTCAACGTAGCCTTCATCGCATTTTCTTAGTTATTGTATGTAGACATTTGTATTCTGCATTTAGTAGGTTTCGCCTGTACCCATTCTAAGATGCACCGTGGGTGTGGCCTCACTCATTACCCTCCCTCCACCCTGACTTCCCTCCTCCCTTCCCCTCCCTTAGCCCTTTCCCCATATTCTTGTGCTATAGTTGGGTTATAGCCTTCATGTGAAAGCTATAATTTAGCTTCATAGTAGGGCTGAGTACATTGAATACATTTTATTCCATTCCTGAGATACTTTGCTAAGAATATGTTCCAGCACTGTCCATGTAAACATGAAAGAGATAAAGTCTCCATCTTTCTTTAAGCCTGCATAATTCCATGGTATACATGTACCACAATTTGCTAGTCCATTCATGGATCGATGGGTATTTGGGCTTCTTCCATGACTTAGCAATTATGAATTGGGCTGCAATAAACATTCTGGTACAGATGTCTTTGTTATATTGTGATTTTTGGTCTTCTGGGTATATACCTAGAAAAGGAATTATAGGATCAAATTGCAGGTCTATTTTTAGATCTCTAAGTAGTCTTCAAACATCCTTCCAGAAGGAACGTATTAGTGTTCATTCCCACCAGTAGTGTAGAAGTGTGCCCTTTTCTCCACATCCATGTCAATATCTCTGGTTTTAAGATTTTGTTATGTGGGCTACTCTTACTGGGGTTAGGTGATATTTCAAAGTACTTTTGATTTGCATTTCTCTGATGATTAAGGAATATGAACTTTTTTTCATGTGTTTGTAGATCGTGTGTCTGTCTTTTTTAGAGAAGTTTCTCTTCAAGTCCCTTGCCCACCCTGACATGGGATCACTTGTTCTTTTCTTGCTAATACGTTTGAGATGTCTGTGGATTCTGGTTATTAAACCTTTGTCGGAGGTATAACCTGCAAATATTTTCTCCCATTCTGAGGGCAGTCTGCTTGCTTTACGTACTATGTTCTTGGCTGTGCAGAAGCCTTTTGATCAGGTCCCAGTAATGTATTTTTGATACTGCTTCAATTGCCTGGGGAGTCCTCCTCATAAAATATTCACCCAGGCCGATTCCTTCAAGAGTTTTCCCTGCACTTTCTTCAAGTATTTTTATAGTTTCATGTCTTAA
>CAUYPK010110804.1:0-13768 GCA_963574355.1 Loris lydekkerianus | reverse complement strand
TAATAGTTACTTATTTGTGGTGGTTTCAATGTTTTTTTTTTTTTTATTAAATTTTCAGCATATTCTTTTTTTTTTTTTTTTTTTTTTTTTTTTTTCCCTCATTGCCATTTGCCTGAATAATGAACGACCATCTCTTTACTCTGAGTCTTGATTTATTTTTTATGGCAAGATAAGGTTCTTGTATGCAGCAAGATATCTGGCTTAAGCTTTTTTTATCCAGTCAGCCAAACTGTGCCTCTTCAGAGAAAAAATTAAGGAATTCACATTAATTGCAAATATTGACAATTTGGTAATATTTTAGGTTTTGATTTTGTCAGAAGTTCAGTGGACATTTTTAATCTTTTAACCACTTTAGATGTTGGAATTTGATTAAAAGTTTCTGAGTGTGTTTACTTTGGTAGTAGAAGATTGTGCAGGTCACTATATAGATTATAGGTCTGAAAATATCCTAGACAGTTGGTTTAGTTATGGCAAATTTCTCCAACATGTAAATGTCATTTAATTTCACCATCATAAATAAAACTTAGTTTTCTATGCAAAATCCTGGGTTGAATTTTGTTTTAGAAGGTTGAATGTTGATGATCACCTGCTTCCTCATCATAAAGAAAACTTGCTTTTTATGCAAGATTCTGGGTTGAATTTTGTTCTAGGAGGTTGAATGTTGATGATCACCTACTTCTAGCTTGAACATTTTCAGCAGAGAGATTTACATTCATTCTACTATTCTTCTCATGGTAAGTTATACTTTTAATATGTCTGGTTGCTTGAAGAATTTTCTCTTTTGTAGTAACTTTGGCTAGGTTAATTATGATAAGTCATAGAGATACTTCATTTTGGTTGAGTTGTGCTGGTGTTCTGAAACTGTATTCTATCTTGATTTCCAAAGACTCTTTCCATGTTTGGACGTTCTCCTTGATTATCTCTTGGAGTAGAGTATCTGGGCTGTTTGAAGCAACCTTGTTGGCTTCAGAAATTCTCATAAACCCATTATTAGTTTTCTTCTAATTGTTCCAGACCACTCAGAGAAAATGATAAATTTTTGCTCTTCACGTCTTTTCCTCTTTGAGCATTTGGGGGCATTTAAAATGTATATTTTCAGTGTTGGAGATCCTTCCTTCTGCCTGCTCAGCTGTAGAGAATTATCAGCAACTAAGACAGCCCATCTCCCATGAGGAACAACTGGAAAAGAATATTCACACCTTTCCTCAACAACATAGCCAGGGTAGAACCTTGGATAGTCCTCAGTTAATAGGCCCAGGTTAAGAGTAATAGATCAATAGTCCCAATCAACATATAGTTGAAAATTCAAAAGGTCAACAGCAAATAGATAACAGACATCTGATAAAAGGAGTATGAATTTTTCTGGTGTTCTATCAAGTCAGAAAGGCCCAAAAAGAAAATGAATTATTCCAGGGAGGTCGATCCCTCCTTTGCCAACTTGCACTTCTGTTACAGCCAGTCACTGGTAATACTGCAGATCTGTTACCTAGTTTCCTCCAATGAGAAGATGCTAAAGGCCACTAAAATCTACTACCAGCTCTCAGGGGAAGCTGGATTCTGATAATCTCAGGTTCTTATTGGAAGCTGGAGAGTTTTTCTCTGTTCCAGTTCTGCCCTAGACTGATGTTGCTGCCACTGTATTCTCCCAGAATTGGCATTTCTGGCCCAGTAATATTTCCCTCTGAGCCAGATGCTTTTTGAGTTCACAGAAACTGTGTAAACCTGCCCTGTGCTGCTGCCACTGCACCAATTCTCATGAGGGTGACATGCACTCTGTCTTGGGTAGTGCATTATTAGAACTCAAAAACAGGTCTCAGCTTCTGCCCCTTCCTGGGGTCCTGCTGCTGCCACAGCTGATTTTGTCCCCAATATGCTTTGCAGGGAGCCAGTTGCATCTTGCACTCATGAAAACAGCAATTCTGACTCTAAGGTTTTCTGGTAGCATACCACCCCATTTCATGCTGATTCTATTCTTAGTCCTGGAAGTGCCTAGTCTTGGCATACCCTTTGCTCCATGGGCCTGAATTTCTACACCAGATCCCTTCTACCATTGGGTGGCACTGGAGTAAAGTCCTCTTTCCTTCTGGTTGCTAAGAAAAGGGGTGATTTTCTCTACAAAATATTCTCAGGGTATGAGCATTCATTTTCCTGCCACTACTGCTGCTGCACTGTACTGAGGGGAAATGCTTTGCCTCTCCCATATAGCTCCGTACCTACAATTGTGCCACAAGGAATTGCCTCATCCTATTCTGTATGATTCTCTTGCTTAACAGTCCCTGCTCCACACTTGTAGCACAGAACCAGCACATACCTGGAAACAAGCCCCATAAAAACTTCTCAAAAAAAAAGTCAATGAACCTGGACTCCACAGGGGACAGGATTCCAGACTTTTGAGTCCAAATGCATGGGATTTCTGGCAGTTCAGATTTGCAGGTACAGTCTATGTTCAGTTTATGCCTCATGACAGAGTACCACAGCACATTTATGTGTCCTCTCTGGAAAAGGAGTTCTGGTTTTTAGATGTTCTCTCATGAGGTAAAATAGAAAGATATCTAAATTCCACTCACTTGTTGAAAAAATATATACTGCAAGTTATTATCAAAAGGAGAGGGGACTCCCATTCATTTGGCTATGGATTTTTAAACAACTGTTTTCTTCCTTGGTATAGCAGCTAACCTTAGCTTGGGAGATATTTGCTTTTCAATCTTCTCTCTTGGCTTAGCACCAAACCACCAGCTTCTTGCTAAACTTCTGTCCTTTAACTCTCCTTCTGGAAAGGAGCCTCGGTGGATAGCCAGTTCCAGGCAGTCAACTTGCCACTTTTCCTCATTTTCCTTTATCATAATAATTTTAACTTTCATTCCTACTGTAATATAAATGTACTCTTTATTACTTTTGATCATTGAAAAAAATTCCCTTGACTATTGTTGGTGTATAGAAAGGCTACAGATTTATGAGTGTTAATTTTGTATTATGAGATGTTACTATATTCCTTGATCACCTTTAAAAGTTTTGTAGTTGATTCTCTGTAGTTGATATATCTTTTTCCAGATATATAATTATATTGTCTGTGAAGAGTGACAGTTTTATCTCCTCTGGTCCTGTTTGGATCCCTTTGTCTTTTCTTGCCTGATTGTAGCTGAATTCATAATTGCCAAGTCATAGAAGAAGCCCAAGTGCCCATCAACCCATGAATGAATTAATAAATTGTGGTATATGTATACCATGCAATATCATGCAGCAGTAAAAAAAATATGGAGACTTTACCTCTTTAATGTTTCCATGAATAGAGCTGGGAAATATTCTTCATAATAAAGTATATCAAATGGAAAAAAATGTATTCAATGTACTCAGTATGGCTGTGAAACAAATTTATAACCACTCACACTTGCATATGAAAAATGAAACACAACTTTAGCCTAAAAAAAAGGAGGGAAAGGGAAGGAGAGAGAAGGGAAGGGGATCAGATGGATAGTAGGGGGACCACACATATAAAACACATTACATGTACAAGATGGATATATTATGTGTAGAACACAAATGTCCTAATGCTATAATGGGTTAAATGCGGTGAAAGCTATGTTGATTAGTATGATGTAAACACTCCAATTTGTACAAAGAATCAACACATTGAAAATGGCATACATGTTTTTGTGATCCATGTACAAAAGAATAAAAAAAAAAGAAATAAAAATATTTCACATTATATGTGTCCAACCATCTTTAAAACCCATTAGTAGTCCTGAAAACATTTCCTTCTCTTCTAAGATTTTTAAAATATTTTATTAACAGGATATGTTGCCTCTGTCAAAAACCTTTTCTGTGTCTTATGAGGTCATCATGTTGTTTCTCTTATTTATTCTATCAATGTATTGTGTTGTATTAGTTGATTTACCCATATTGAGATAGAGTAGCAAGCCTGATAATAAATCCTCTTAGGGAAACAAGTATAAAATATTTCATATGCTATTGGATTTTTCTGGCACCTATGTAGTATATTTCTAATAAATTTGACACTGCGTTTTCCCCTTTGTCCCAGAAAAATTCATTAGTTATGCTCCCCCTTTGGCTCAGTGAGTAGGGAGCTGGCCCCATATACCAAAAATTGTAGTTTCAAACCCATCCCAAGCCACACTGCAACAAAAATATATCCTAGTCTCCTTGAAGGCACCTATAGTCTCAATTACTTGAGATTATAAACCAAGAGCATCACTTAAAACCAGAAGTTGTGGGTTTCTGTGAGCTGTGTGATGCCACAGCACCAAACGGAATGTAATAAACTGACACTGTTTAAAAAAAAAAATACAAAAACAATACATTGCTACCTTCATAGTTCAAGGTAATGAAACCTGAGGACCTGAAATTTTTCTCACTAATTTATCCTTCTCAGTAGGAGAGAGTAAAGGCCCATGACAACACCACTGGAGAAATGTTTTACTAATTTCTTGGACAAGTTGGGTCTCTCTGTGCTACTCAGTCTAGTCTGAAACCTTTTACCTTCCAGTGATCTTCCTGCCTAGACCTCTGAAATTGCTGGAAAAATAGGTGTGAAATATAGAGCTTATCCATATTTATGTTTTAGTGAAGGTTTTTCTTCATTTTCCTCATAGATAAAATTCCATTGAATGAAAATGTAAGCATACTATTTAGATATATTTCACACACCACACAATTCACTCATTGTAAGTATAAAAATAAAGACTACCCATTCAGTAATCACTTGTATAGGTTCCTTGTTTGTTACTACAGAAGTTTTCCCTAAGTAGTAGAAGAGAGAGATAGAGAAATGTGAGTGATTAAGAAAAGAAAATAATGGAAAGAACGAGTGAATGAGAGAGATAGATTTGAAAATAGAAAAGATAAAGTGAGTGAGAGGAAAAGAGGAAGGGAGGTAAGTAAACAAAGGGACAGTGTCCAATCTTAGTTGCTCAAAGCTTTATTTATAGCCCTCTGTCAGTCTCAGATGATTGGAGTTTTTGAAGAAGGGGATTTTGAGGATGGATTGAGTAAGAGTCAGACTCTGTCTCTGCTAACAAGTAAAAAATTATTTAGACATTGTGATGGACATCTGCAGTACTACTCACATGAGAATTTCAGTGAAAAGAATTGCCCAAGTCCTGGAGTTTGAAGTTGTTTTGATCCAGGCTGAGGCCACGACAAACTTGCATGGCTATGTATGGAAACTATCACAAAAATACATATAAACACACCCAAGCACAATGACAAACTAACAAACCAACAAAGATTTTCAATATCTAAAAAGACTAGAACTACCTTGATGGTTCATCCAAATGAGACATGTTTAAGACCAGTGAAACTATGACCACATTGAAGCTGTATCCAGAAATAGAAAAATTTAAAGCTTGTTTCAAATGGAAGTTTTTGGGTAGATGTCAATACAAGTTCCTGAAATAGATTTCCACAGGATGTGCCTGTGGCTCAATATTTAGGGCATTGACCCCATGTAACAAGAGTAGTGTGTTCAAATACAGCTCTGGCCAAAATGCAATAAAAAAGCCCATAATTGTGACAGGTAATGGTAATCCCACCTAGTTGGTATGTGTTGGTAGGAGAATCACTTTAGACCAGGAGTTGTAGGATGTTGTGAGCTGTTATGTCATGGCACTGTACCCAGAGTGAAAACTTGAGGCTCTGTCTGAAAAAAAAAAAAAAAAAAAAATCTCAGAAAAGTAGTGCCCTACTTAAATAATTCCATGCAGTTTTCTCCATGCAGCTTTATTTACTGTGCTGTACAAAATTTCATCTTGTTTTCAGGTTTTCCCACGTGAGTGCTGGAAATCTCAACTGTAAATAGAATCAATAAGGCACAAATGGGAGATCACTTCTGTCTGTGGGCAGAGGGCTAAGAAGTGTCCTTGTTAAAAAATATGGACTTAGTAAATGTAGAATATAATTGTTTTAATACAATGATTTAAAAAATGCCAGGAAGGGTATGTTTTGCAATTATGTATAGGGTATATGGGGTGTTATTAAGTTGCTCATTATGGTATGAAACTGCTTAGCTTCTAAAAATATTTCTGACTTGGCCTCCAAATTGTCTATAAGTGTCATCTATGGTGCTCATCTATGCTTATTTTTTATTCAAGGTTTTTCTCTCTTTCACTCATGGACAAGAGTCTGTAGATTAAAATATAATAAACTCTATTCAGATATAATTCAAACACCACACAATTCACCAATTTCAAGTATAGAGTTGAAGACTACACATTCAGGGTTAACTTGTGAAGTTCATTTGTTTCTTACTAGAGAAGTTTTCCTTAAGGTGTAGAGGGAGAGATAAAGGAAAGCAAGTAATGAAGAAAAGAAAAGAATGTAGAGAGGAAGATAATGAGAGATAAAGGTTCAAAGAGTGTAAAGATAAAGTGAGGGAGTGTGAATAAGGGAGAGGGAAGAAAGCAAAGAGAGAATGACCAAAATTTTTGGCTCACACCTATAATCCTAGTCCTCCTGCAGGATGAGATGAGTGGACTGCTTGAACAAGAGGGTTTTGAGTATGGAGAGAGTAAGTCTCAAAACATGTCTCTAAGAAAAAGTAAAAAGTTATCTAGGCAGTGTGACATGCACTTGTATTCCTAGGCACAGGGAAGGCTGTAGTGCAAGGTTTGCCTGAATTCTGGAGTTTGAAGTTGCTGTTTTCTAGGCGGACGACACCAAAGACTACCCTGGAACACCCTGGGAAACCTTATTCACAAATACTTATACACATACCCATTCTCAGACAAATTGACAAACCAACCAACAAACCTTTTCATCATCTTAAAAGACCAGAATTAATACCTTGATTGCTCAAGCAAAGTAGACATGCTTAATAAATCTGAAGCTATGACAAATGGTGGCTGTAACGAGGCATAGTAAATTTGTAAGCTTTACTCAAATGGATGTTTTGGGTTAGCTCTCAAAGTTGTCATTAAAATAGCAAAAAAAAAAAAAAAAAAAAAAAAAAAAAGAGATTTTTCTCAGTGGTTAGTGCACTGGGCCCATAAATGGAGGGTGTTGAGTTTGAGCCCAGCCCCAGAAAAACTATAAAAAGAAATAGCCATGTATTGTAGTGGGCATCTTTAGTTCCACCTACTCAGGAGGTTGAAGCAAATGAATCGCCTTAGCTTGAGAGCTGGAGGTTCCTGTGAGCTGTGATGCCAAGGCACTCTACTGAGGGTGACAAAGTTAAAGTCTATCTGAAAAAAAAAAAAAAAAAAAAAAAACTCCCACAGAAATGAATCCATGTCGTTTTGTCAGCTATGATGCACCTTGAGTCACATTGCTCTACAAAATCTCAACTGTTGTGTCAGCCTCATGCCAAAACCTCAACCATCAATAGAATCAAGAAGGCACAAATAGGAGATCACTTCTCTTTCTCTGGATGAAGATGTAAGAACAGTCCTGGTTCAAGCACTTGAGGGGCACAAGCTAAAGTCAGCAGAAAAGACCATTTAGTATTTTTGACTGGAAGCCTGGATCCTAGGACATTGCAGGATGAAATGACTATATGATCACTGTGGAAGACTTCACAATAGGTGTTGCCCTGGGTTACCATCTTAAAGAGTAAACTTACTCCTGCTAAGCTTGTTTACTGGCTGGCCAGAATTGTCATTGGGTACAAACTATAACAAAGTGTGTGGTCTTTTCTCTACAGTTAATTTCTGCTTCCTAAAATTTGTTTGTATCTATGGCCAAGGGATTGCAAAAACTCTTCCTTTCCTTTTTAAATCATGGATTTTTAACCAAGTGGAAGTCTGTGGTTTATACCTAGTGCTTCCAAATATCAGACTTCACAGACCTGACAGGTATGTCACACAATTCTTACTTTTACTTTTAGTGATGTTTTACTTCTTTCTCTAATATAGAATTATTTGTAATGTTAGGGGTCTCACTGAAGATCCTCTCTTGAAATCTAGTTAGGCAATGTGTCCAGTAGTGTACTTAATATCTGCAGTTATTTTTGAGTATTAACTGGAATATCAACCTATATAGAAAGTTTCATTACTCCTGAATTCTATGCCAGGTATGTCCACACCTGTAGCGTTGTGGCCACCTAGAAAGTAGAATAGATTTTTTGTGCCACTCGTTGAATACACAGTCACCAATTAACCTTGATTAGCAATAAAGAGATATGTGGATAATTGTGGTGATATATGCCATCACTGATATGCAAAATAGTCGTGACATAGTTCTTATGTGTCACCAGGGCCTGAGTATCGGACATTTCCCAAAGTCCTTGATAAGGTCACTTTGTAAGTAGAATTCAATGACTTTTTCCATGCATGGTACAATATTTGAATGCTCAAGGAGACCAAACTGGGCTGATGTATTGGAGATAAGGCTTAGCAACAAAAATATACTCTCTCCATCAATCCAGCAACTTTACCTACTAAAAAAAGAAGGTAGTCAATCTTAGTGGCCCTGGCTTTATTTCACAATACTGCAGAGTCTGAGATAGTAGGATTCCTTCATCAGAGAGTTTGATTATGCTGGGTACTAGGCTGATAACATGACACTCTAGTATGTGTAACAGAGTGAAGTCTGTCTCACAAAATATTATAAAAGAAAGAAGGAAAGAAATAAAGTATTCTATGCACACTTTCCAAGAGCAAAATACAAAAAGAGGTCAATAGGCAGATGGAATAGAAGACTACATAAAGAGGAGATTTATTGTAGCCCCCAGGGGGAGGAAAATGAGGCAGGAAAAGTGGCCTTGTGATTTGTTCATTTGAATATTTGCAGTTGATCTGATGGGTAGGGGTCATCCAGAGATGTCTGTTCCCTGGCCTCCGACTGATTGGGGGAAGGGAATATTGGGCCAGATTTCAGGACTGCAAATACAAGTGGTGGACTGTGTACTCTGAATATTTTAGAGAGATATAAAAACCTTGATTGGCATCAAGAATTCACTATGTGGGTAGTATAGAGTGACTAAAAAAATCTAGGATATCAAAGCTAAAATCCAAAGACTTGACTAATAGAAGCTTCAGGAATAGAATTTCCCTATGAAAAAATAATTTCTCCACTTGACTTCTAATTAGGGTAAAAATTTTGACTCTAGATCTGTGGTCAATAGTAAAAATAATGGTTAAATCTCCTACAAATGGTTGTCTCTCTTTATGTATTGAGAAAGAGTGTCATTTTCTTTTCCTCAGTAGACTGTCCTAATATTATACCTCACAGTAATCTTCAAGGGAACCTATACCCTCAGATGGAAATACAATGACCAGAAAAACACCTGGCATTTTGAGCTTTCCAAATAGAGGGTGGGTGCTGATTGGGACAGTTCCTTTGAAACTCTTGAACGGGACAAATTAACCAAGGACCCTCCAATATGGAATTGTGTTTTTGTTGTAGTGGAAGATTTCATTTCCCTCTTCCACATGTTTCCTGTGGGAGGAGGGATACCTTAGTTGCTTATACTTCTCAAAGCTGAGAGTTCAATCAAGAGTCAGTGATTCATATGGACTGAAGAGATATCAGATGAATACAAGACAGAGCCACCTAACCCAATAGACCAAGCAGGTTTTCAGAGTCTAAGGCTGCAGCAATGTATGGGGTCCTTTCAAAGATGTAGAGGGAAAGCTGAAGTCACCAGTCCTAGATCTTTGGTAAAGGGCTGGTCAACCACAACCCCAGAAGCTTTCAATTCAATTTACCTTTATCTTCTCATCAAGCCAAACAGTGAAAACAATCATGGGCCAAAATCAGTGGAAAAACTGGCAACATAATTAATCAGAACCAAACAACTCCCTCAAGGAATAACAAACTATGCACTTCAGAGGATCTCATTCATAAACAGATGGCTGAGATGTCAGAAATCAAATTTAGAATTTGGATAGCAAATCAGATTAAAAGAATGAAATTAACATTGTAATTACAAATTTTAGGAATAATTTAAATGTTGTCTCAAGAATACAATGAATTCAAACACAAAATCACCAAAGATTCTGGCACATTGATAAAAGAAGTTGCAGCCTTCCAAGATATGAGGAATACAGTATAATCCCTCAGTAACAGAATGGAACAGGTAGAATAAAAAATTTCTGACACCAAACACAAAGTTATGAATACTTCCAAATACTTAAGGAGGAAGAGAAGTGGAGAGCGAAAATGAATCCTTTGTCTCAGTGAGAACTGGGATAATTTGAAGAAAACTAATATTTTCAATTATAGAAATTCCTGAAGGAGACAAAGGTTCTGTGAAAGGCACAGAGGCTCTAGTTCATGAGATAATGAAGGAGAACTTCCAAAACATGCCAAGATATTCTGAAATTCAGATAGTAGATACTTTCAGAACTCCAGCATGACTCCATCTGAATAAAACATGTCCAAGGCAGATTATTTTTAACTTTGCCAAAATTAATATGAATGAGAAAATTTTGCAAGCAGGCATACATAAGAAAACTATAACTTAGAATGGGAAGAATAATAGAAATGACTGCAGATCTCTTTGCTAAAACATTTCAAGCTATAAGAGGATGGTCCTCTACTCTCAATGTCCTAAAACAAAACAATTTTCAACCCAGGATCCTGTATCCAACCCAAGATCCTGTATACAGCTGAGTTTTATTTGTGATGGAGAAATTAAACACTTTAATGATATTTATATGCTGAATAAATTTGCCATAACTAAACCACCTCTTTAGTACATTCTTAGTCTTATCCTCCAAAATAAATTGGACAATGATGAACCACCAAAGGAAACTCACTCAGCTTATTTTCATTAGAACCCATTTTCCACAGTTCCTAAGAATTAAAAAACTTTGACTGGATTTAAAAAAATTCGACACAAAAATAATACCATTTTTAATAATTATCTCAACTAACATGAATGACTTAAATTGCCATATAAAGAGGCACAAGTTGTCTGAATAGATGAAAAAATAAGGGCAGATATCTCCTGCATACAAGAATCTTACCTTAAAAGAGTAAGATATATACAAGAGTCTTACCTTAAAAGATAAATATAGACTGAGGGTGAAGAAATGGTCATCTATAATTAGGCAAATGGTAATTAGAAAAAAGCAGATGTTGCAAATTTATTGTCAGATACATTAGGCTTTCAACCAACAAAAGTGAGGAAAGAAAAAAATGGTCACATCATATTTGCCAACAGAAGCACTCACTATGATGAGATTTCAATTGTTAATATTTATGCACACAACCAGAATTCTTCTCAATTTACAAAAGAAACTCTAACTAAAATGAGTAAGTTGATTGCTCCCAGCACTATAATACCTGAAGATTTTAACACCCCTGTGGCTGCATTGAATAGATCCTCAAAAAGAAACTAAGCAAAGAAATTTTAGACTTAAACCATTCTACAATTAGATGTTACAAACAAATATACAATATTTCATACTAAACAAACTGAATACATGTTCTTATCAAAACATAAGACATACAACAAAAGTGATTACATATTAGGTCACAAGGCTAACATCAGCAAATTTAAAAGAGTAGAAATTAATTGTATCTTCTCAGAGCACCATGGAATAAAACAAGAGCTCAGTAACAAGAAAAATATGAAAATTCACACAAAGACATGGAAAGTAAATATTCTTATGCTAAATGATAGCTGGGTCATAGATGAGGTTAAGAAAAAAATTATCAATTTTTTGTATCAAAACAATAAGGAAGACATGAACAATCAGAAACTCTGGGATACTGCAAAGGCAATTCTAAGAGAAAAATTTACAGAGTTGCTAGCCTCACTCAAAAAAATGGAAAGAGAGAAAATCAGCAACTTAATGGGACAGCTCAATGTACTGGAAGAGGAAGAACATTCCAACCCCAAACCAAACAGAAGAAAAAAAATAATCAAAAGTAGAGCAGAATGAAATGAAATTGAAAATAAAACAATTGTACAACAAATCAATGAAACAAAAATTTGGTATTTTGAAAAGTGCAATAAAATAGGCAGACCCGTAGCTAAGCTAAATGGAAAGAAACAACTAAAATCTCTAATTTTATCAATCAGAAAGAACAGAGATTAGATAACTACTGACTTTCTATAAATTCACAAATTATGTAGGGAATATTACAAAAAAAAAAATTGCTCAAAAATATGAAAATCTGAAGGAAATTAAAAAATACATGGAATCACACTACTATCCTAGACTTAGGCAGAAAGAAGTGAAAATGTTCAACAGGACTATATCAAGTCATGAAATAGCATCAACTATAAAAAATCTTCCCAAAAAGAAAAACCCAGGATCAGATGGCCTCACATCAGAATTTTACCAAACTATTAAGAGGAACTAGTGCAAATATTACTTAACCTTTTCCAAAACATGGAGAAAGATGAAATAATTCCCAACACATCTTATGAAGCAAGCCTAATCATGATCCCCCCCCCAAAAAAAAAAAAAAAAAAACAAGAAAAGAAAATTACAGACCAATGTCTCTAATCAATATTGATGCAAAAATACTCAACAATATGCAAGGAAACAGAATCTACCAAAAACCTTAAACAAATATTTTTGCATTTTCTAAATTAAATTATAGCTGTGTACTTTGATATGATAATGGGGCATCACACACCAGTTTCACAGACCAGTTGACACGTTTATATCACACTGGTTAACATAGCCTTCCTGGCAATTTCACAGCTACTGTGTCAAGACACCTACATTCCACACTTACTAAGTTTCACATATACCATTGCAAGATGCACCACAAGTGTATTCTTACCAATCCCCCTCCTTCCACCCACCTGCCCCCGCCCTGCCCCCTTCCACCTTCTCCCTATTCCTAGGTTGCAAATGGGATATAGCATTAATGTGAAAGCCCTAAATTAGTTTCATAGTAGGGGTGAGTACATTGGATACTTTTTCTTTCATTCGTGGGATACTTCCCTAAGAAGAATATGTTCCACCTGCATTCATGTAAACACAAAGGAGGTAAAGTCTCCATCTTTCTTTAAGGCTGCATAATATTCCATGGTGTAAATATACCGCAATTTATTAATCCATTCATGTATCAATAGACACTTGGTTTTTTTCCATGACTTAGCAATTGTGAATAGGGCTGCAATAAATATTCTGGTACAAATATCTTGTTGTGATATGATTTTTGGTCTTCTGAGTATATGCCCAGTAGCAGAATTACAGGATTAAATGGTAGGTCTATTTTTAGATCTTTAAGTGTTTTTCATATATCTTTCCAAAAGAAATGTATTAATTTACATTCCCACAAGCAGTGTAAAAGTGTTCCCTTTTCTCCACATCCATGCCAACATCTCTGGTCTTGGGATTTTGTGATATAGTCTAGTCTCACTGGAGATAAATGATATCTCATAGTAGTTTTGATTTGCATTTCTCTGATGATTAAAGATAATGAGCATTTTTTCATATGTCTGAATGCCACATGCCTGTCTTCTTTGGAGAAGTTTCTCTTCATATGCCTTGCCCAGCCTGCGATGGGATCCCTTCTTCTTTTATTGCTAATGTGTTTGAGTTCTCTGTGGATTCTGGTTATTAAACCTTTGTCAGAGATATAACCAGCAAATATCTTCTCCCATTCTGTGGGCTGTTTGCTTGCTTTATTTACTGTGTTCTTGGCTGTGCAGAAACTTTTTTAGTTTAATCAAGTGCCAGTAGTGTATTTTTAAAACTGCTTCAACTGCCTGGGGGGTCCTCCTCATAAAATACTCGCCCAGACAATTTCTTCAAGGGTTTTTTCTGCACTCTCCTCTGGTATTTTTATAGTTTAATGTCTGAAGTTTAAATCTTTAATCCAGTGAGATTCTATCTTGGTTAATGGT
>CAUYPK010110802.1:0-29338 GCA_963574355.1 Loris lydekkerianus | reverse complement strand
TTGGGTCTTTTCCTGGTTTGGGGATCAGGGTGATGTTTGCTTCATAGAACGTGTTGAGTAGTCTTTCTTGTTTTTCTACATTTTGGAACAGGTTGGGTAATATAGGTACTCATTCCTCTTTAAAGGTTTGGTAGAATTCTGACATGAAGCCATCTGGTCCCGGGCTTTTCTTTTTAGGGAGGTTATGTATGTTTGATGCTATTTCAGAACTTGATATGGGCCAGTTCAACATTTTCACTTGATTCTGGCTAAGTCTTAGAATATGATGTGCTTCCAAGTATTGGTCAATTTCCTTCAGATTTTCATATTTCTGAGAATAAAGTTTCTTGTAATATTCATTAAGCTTTTTTTTTGAATTTCTGAAGAGTCTGTTGTTATTTCATCTTTGTCGTTTCTGAGTAATGAGATTAAGGATTTTACTCTTTTTTTCCTGGTTAGGTTAGCTAAAGGTTTATCTATTTTCTAGACCTTTTTGAAAAACAAACATTTTGTTTTATTGATCTGTTGTATAATTCTTTTTTTTTTCAATTTCATTTAATTCTGCTCTAATTTTTGGTTATTTCTTTTCTTCTACTTGGATTGGTGTTGGAATGTTCTTTCTTTTCCAGTTGCTTGAGATTTTCCATTAAGTTGTTAACTTCCTCTCTTTCCACTCTCTTGAGGAAGGCTTGCAGTGCTATCAATTTCCCTCTTAGGACTGCCTTTGCGGTATCCCAGAGGTTCTGATAATTTATGTCTTCATTGTCATTTTGTTCCAAAAATTTGGCAATTTCTTTCTTAATCTCATCTCTGACCCTGCTATCATTCAGCTTAAGGTTATTTAACTTCCATGTTTTTTTTTATGAGTATGCAGATTCCTGTTATTACTGAGTCCAACTTTTATTCCATGATGGTCCAAGAAGATGCAAGGAATAATTTCTATTCCTTTAAATGTACCGAGGTGAGACTTGTGACTTAAGATGTGATTGATTTTGGAGTATGTTCTGTGGGTTGATGAGAAGTATGTGTATTCAGTTTTATTGGTAGTTCTGTAGATGCCTGCTAAATCCAAATATGGATGGTTAGTTTTAAATCTAAAATTTCTTTGCTCAGTTTCTTATTGAAGGATCCATCCAACACTGCCAGAGGAGTGTTGAAATCTTTGACTATTATGGAGCTGGAGGAAATCAAGTTGCTCATGTCTGTTATAGTTTCTCTTATAAATTGAGGTGCATTCTGGTTGGGTGCATAGATATTAATAATTTGAATCTCATCATATTGAGTATTACCCTTAACAAATATGAAGTGATCATTCTTATCCTTCCTTACTTTTGTTGGTTTAAAGCCTATTGTATCTGCAAATAGAATTGCAACATCTGCTTTTTTCTAATTACCGTTTGCCTGAAATATGGACAACCATTCTCTCACCCTGAGTCTATTTTTATCTTTTAAGGTTAGATGTGACTCTTGTATGCAGCAAATATCTGGCCTGAGTTTTTGTATTCAGTCAGCTAACCTGTGCTTTTTTAGAGGAAAGTTTAAGTCATTCACATTAATGGAGAATATGAATAAGTCTGGTAAAATTTTGGGTATCGAGTTTTTCAAAAATACAGTGATCATTTTTAATCCTTTTGCCACTGTGGAAGTTGGAGTTTGATCAAAAGTTTCTGAGTGAGTTTACTTTTGTGGGAAAGGATTGTACTGGTCATTATAGAGGATAGGTCTGAGAATATCCTGAGGAGCACATTTGGTTATGGCAAATTTCTTCAACATATGAATGTCATTTAAGTATTTAATTTCTCCATCATAAATGAAACTCAGTTTAGCTGGATAAGGATCCAGGGTTGAAAGTTATTTTGTTTTAGGAGATTAAAAGTTGATGACCATCCTCTTCTGGCTTAAAAAGTTTCAGCAGAGAGATCTGCAGTCATTCTAATATTCTTTCCTTTGTAGGTAATGGATTTCTTATGTCTGGCTGCTTTCAGAATTTTCTCCTTTGTATTAACTTTAGTGAAGTTAATTATGATATGCCTGGGGGATGTCTTATTTGAATTGAGTCGTGCTGGGGCTCTGAAACTGTCTGCTATCTGAATTTCAGAATCTGTTGGCATGTCTGAAAAATTCTCATGCATAATTTCATGGAGAAGTTTCTCTGTGCCTTGCAAGGCCACTTCATCACTTTCAGGGATTCCAATGAGGTGGATATTAGCCTTCTTCGAATTATCTCAGCGCTCTCTGAGAGAATGATCCATTTATGCTCTCTATTTCTCTTCCTCTTTCATAGTTTGGGAGCATTCAAAGGCTTTGTCTTAAATGTCAGAAATCCTTTCTTCTGCTTGCTCCACTCTGTTACTGAGGAATTCTACTGTATTTTTCAGATCTTTGAGGGCTGCAAGTTCTTGCTGCAGTGTGTCAAAATCCTTGGTGGTTTTATCTTTAAATTTGTTAAATTCTTGAGACAACTTTTGAATTTCTCCTCAAATTTCTAATCCTGACTTTTGAATTGCTCCTCAAATTTCTAATTCCAAATTTTCTTCCATTCTATTAATCTTGTTTGCAATCCAAATTCTGAATTCAATTTCTGACAGCTCGGCCAGCTGTTTACGAATGCCATATTTTTCCTTTTGGGGGGGAGGGTGTTGATTTGTTCTTGCTATTCATGTTACCAGTTTTTCCACTGATTCTGCCCCATGATTATTTTGCATCTTTTGATTTTTCCCCAGGAGTTTTGTGGAGGACCCATACAGTGCTATGGCCTGAGAAACTGGGGACCTATTGGTGTGGTGGGGCTAAGTGGTTCTGTCTTGTTTTCTGCTGGTCTCTGTTTGACCCTAGTGAAACAGTTACTCTGGTTTGAAGTCTCAGGTGTGGAGAAATACAAGCAATTAATTCACCCCACTCCCCACAACCCAGGCAACAATTGGAAAAGAAAAATCAAACCTTCCTACAACCACACACCCAGGGCACCACCTGAATAGTCCTCGAGCGATTGCCTCAGTTCAAAAAGTCCAAATCAATTGTCTCAGTCAGAACCTGTCTCAGGTGGGAGAGTTTAAAAGGTCTTTGGCAACTGGATCACAGGGTTCTGGTGACTACTCTGATATGGCTTGCTCCAGTGCTCTGTGGAGTCAGGAGGACTCACCCAGCAAATAGATCAGTCTGGTAAGGTTGATGCCTCCTTCCCCAACATGCACCTCTGTCACACTGTCACTGATAGTCCAGCAGGTCTTTGACCCAGTTGCCTGTACTGAACAGATACTCCAGGGGTTTGCACATACCTGAATCACAAGGAAATTTATTTCTGCTCAGCCAGGCCACTGCGCTGTGCCTCTATCTAGCAGGGGGAGGTGAAGCCTGACAACCTTTGGCACTTGATGGAGGCTGGGGGGTATTCACTCAATTCTAGACCCGCCCCTGATTGATGTTACTGACAGAACAGAACAGAATAACTTTGTGGGAATTTGTTTCTGTCCCTGCTAAAGTCCTCTGCAGAAGAGAAGCTGTTTAGAGTTCCCAGAGCCTGCGCCTCAGGCCCTGTCTTTGCTCCTGCAGGTTTGTATTCAGTTAGCTGTCAGTTCTAGCCACCTGTCTTTCTTTGTCTCTAGGCTGAGGATCCCCTGAGGTCTGGGTGCATCTTAGGCTCAGTAAAGCCATCCTCTGGGTCAGCCCCACCCTGGGAACTTCCTGGCTCTGCGTGTGCATTTCTAGTCCCTGTGCTTCACCCAGGTCAGTACCACCTTAGGCAAACCCTTTACCCACAGGGCCTGCATTTCCATCCCAGATCTATTTCATGGTGGTTGCCCCCTGAGTAGATGGCCAGCCTCTTCTGGTTGCCCAGGGAGACAGGGGGTGTGGCTTCAGAATATCCGGGAGTGAGTGCTATTGTTGCCAAAAGATGGCAGGTGCTCTGTGCCTCAGAGCATCGCTGCTCCAGTGTGGTTCCCTCTCAGCCAACTCTCCTCTTCTCACTCCCGTGCCGCAGAGTCAGCACTGACCAGCTGTAGTTTAGGCTATGTCCACACCCCTCAAGAAATCACCCAAGAATCTGGACTCCTGTGGGATAGGCTTCCAGACCTCAGAGTGAGAGTGGAGGGGAGTGCTGGGAACTCAGAGTTGCAGGTAGAGAATATGTACAGTTTTATACAGTTTTATGCCAGGCAGGAGAACGTCATGGCACCCTAGTAGGAAAGGTAGGTCCAGTGTTTAGAGGGTCTGTCCTGTGGAGTGTAGTGGGAGGACCTTTGAACTCTGTTCATTGGTTTGTGGTGCACTCTGAGCCATTCTCATGGGGGAGGGGACTCCTGTCCACTTGGTGATGGATTTTGTGCCTTTTGTATGTATCCTTGGGGTCGTAGCTCACCTCAGCAGGGTTGATGTGCATTCTTCAATCTTCTCTTGGTGAAGCTCTAATCCACCAGGTTACTTGCTAAATTCCTGTCCTTTAACTCTCCTTCTGGATGGGAGCCTCTGTGGAAAGCTGGCTTCAGTCAGCTATCTTGTCTCCACCCCCCTAAGCTGTTTCTACTTTGAGAAATTTATAAAGTTACTATCGACATTCATACATAGGTCTTTTTGTGCATTTATGTTTTTGTTTTTCTTGAGTGAATAGGAGTAGAATTTACAGTTTCATAGAAGAGATGAGTGCCTAAGTTTCTCTTGTCCAATAGTCTTTCATAGTGGTTCTGCCAATTTAGATGGCCTCAAATTGTATCTAAGAGTTCTAGATTCTCCTCATAAACACTTGGTATTGTCAGTCTTTGGCCGTAGTTATTCTTGCAGGTGTTCATGAATATCTCTTCTGGTTTTAATTAGCATTTTCCTGATACAACTTTAAATATCTTTTTATATGTGACCTTACCATTTGAGTGTCTTCCACAGAAGCAAAAGAAATGAACTACTGCTACTCATAATAACGTGGATTAATTTCAAACACTTCATGTTGAGTTAGAGATGCCAGACACAAAAGAAAAAAAATACTATATGATTCCATTTTTATAAAATGAAAGAATAGAAGAAGCTGAAATATAGTGATATAGGTCAGAATAGTGGCTGGCAAGGGAGCTAGATGTGGCAGGGGGCATTCATGGAAAGGGGCAACAGAAAAGTCTAATCTTTTTTTTTTTTTTTTTAAGACAGAGTCTCACTATGTTACCCTCAATAGAGCGTGATGGCATCACAGCTCACAGCAACCTCAAACTCTTGGGCTTAAGCAATTCTCTTGCCTCAGCCTCCCAAGTAGCTGGTACTACAGGTGCCCGCCACAATGCCTAGCTATATTTTTGTTGCAGTTGCCATTGTTGTTTAGCTGGCCCTGGCCGGTTCTAACTTGCCAGCCTCAGTGCATGTGGCTGGCCCATAACCACTGTGCTATGGGTGCAGAGCTAGAAAAGTCTAATCTTTACCTCAACTCTATCCCTAATCACAGCCCCAACCCCAACCCCAACGCTAACCTTACCTTTAACCTTGACTCTGACTTTAACACTAAACCCTAACCCCAACCTCTAATACCTAATCCCCAACTCCTAACTCCAACCCCAAGGCTAACCTCTAACCCCAAGCCCGACTCTAACCCTAACAATGACCAGTCCTGACAAGTTTTCACTAGCTGTCTACCCTAGACTGGTTTTGATCACTTTTGACTGGCTCTGTCTGGCCTTAACCAGCCTTAACTGCCCAAGACTGCCTTTGAGTGGTTTTCATTGCTTTGGCCTACAGTGATCAGATTTGACCAAAATTGACTAATTTTGACCTGCCTTGACTGGCATGACTGGCCCTAATTAGTTTTGACCAGCTTTGTCTGTTACTGACTGGCTAAGACTTCCTTTGACTGGTCTTGACTGGCTATGACTAACCATGATGGGCTTTGACCTGCTCTGACTGGCCCTGCCTGGCCTTAACCAGCCTTGACTGATGTGACTGGCTTTGTTTGGTCTTGACCAGCTATGACTAGCTTTGATTAGCTTTGACCAGCCTTGACCAGCTAAGATAGCCTATGACCAGTGTTGACAGGTCATGACCAGTTATGACTGGCTTTAACTGGCTTTGGTCAGTCTTGACTGGTCCTGACTGAATTTGATGGCAGTTGACTGGCTGAGGAATCTTCATGAAGAAGTGTTTTCTCAGCTTCACACCATAAGCACCTATTGGTCATTATGGAATCCTACCTGCTTAGACTCATCTCTGCTAATTTCTGCTTTGGTCTTTGGCCACCAGAGTACTATTTGGAAGTTCTCTAGTATAAAATACTGTCTCTTCTTTCAATTCAGATAGAATTAGAGAACAATCTCACTTCTGAAATTGGGGGAAAAAGTGAGATAGGGCATCATAATAATCAAAATGATAATTTCTTACATTTGTATAGCACTTGAACTATTTTCAAACCATTTCATTTTAAATATATTAACACCCAGAAACAGGGAGGTAGGAGGTAGATATTATTAATGTATACAGAAATCCCATTGGATTGACCAGCTAGATACCCTTCCCCACTGCCTGCTAATTAGAGCTGGGAATTAACTCTGATATTTATAGAGCCCCAATAGACAAGAAGTATCAGTCAGCCACCTTAGAATTATCCAGGCAGTTCAAACATTCTTTGTGGATGGAGAAATTTCTATTGACCCTTAGCATCCCTGCTCACCAGCTTTTCTGACCAGCTGGCCTGGGAGTTAGAAGTCCAGAGAAGTGGTAGGCAACTGGTAGCCCACTCTCATAGGAAATAGAGCAGGAAGAGAAGGAATAAAACTCCCAGAGAGACAAAGTGACTCAGTAAATGCTTCTGGCTGGGTCGATGGCAGAGCCAAGAATAGCATTTTAGATAAGACAGTATAAATTTGTCTCATAGCAACTGACCTCATGTTGCATTGTGGGAATTTTGTTTCAAAATGAAGATTTCAGTCACTTCCAATTAATCTTTTTATAATTTCTCATGTAGAAGTGGACTTTTCAGAAATGAGATTGTGTCACGTGAGCCAAAGAGAACCAAATTTGAAGAGAAATGGCCCTGATTCCTGGTTGGAGTTTATGTTGTACATATAGATTGGTCTGAGGTAGTTGTTAGCAAAGAAAGGATATGATTATAAATGGAAAGTGGGAACAATGGGCCGTTATGGAGAATGCCTGTGACTCAGACTAAGGGCTGACTGAGGCAGTATAAAACTGGATGATGCTCACTATAGCAGGAAAGGACCTTGAATGAGACAAAGATAGTCTTGGAACTTGAACATTAGCAAGTATGGCAGACATGGGGAAGAAATCTGAAAGACCCCTAAGCCGGCTCAGTGCCTATAGTAAGTGGTTAGGTTGCCAGCTGCATACACCAAGGCAGGTGGGTTCAAACCTGGCCCATGCCTGCTAAACAACAATGACAACTGCAAGAAAAAAATAGCCAGGCATTGTGGTGGGCACCTGTAGTCCCAGCTACTAGAGAGGCTGAAGTAAGAGAATTGCTTCAGCCCAAGAGTTGGAGGTTACTGTGAGCTATGACACCACAGCACTCTACTAAGGGTGTTAAAGTAAGACTCTGTCTCAAAAAAAAAAAAAACAAAACAACAACAAACAAACAAAAAAAAACAACAAAATACCCCTAAGCCTTATGGCAGAGAGAATCAGACTCTGTATGGAAGGACCTAATAGAATGCTTGGTGTCTCATAGGCACTCAAAATATATATTGGTTTCCAAACAGTTATTGGGTGGTCAAAGTTGAATGAATCCAAATAACTTCAGAGTAGTTCTAGGAGAACAGTTGAATATAGAGTAGCAGGATCTTTGCAATAAGGTGACTAATGGCTTCTTAGTTATTAAAAAAAAAGTCGATGTTCTAATTGAGGTAGTGTGGGGAGGCTTAGAGTTCCTCTGCACTACTGTTTTGTATCTGCCTTTCCCCTCAGTTAACCCATGAATCACCTTCTTGGAATCTCTGTTGTTCTATGTAGCACAAGATAAAAACCAGTAGACTTAATGATCTATAAGGACAATTCTGAGAGTCAATGATTTTTATTATTAGCAAACTTATCTATTAGATATCTGTTGTTTTGTGATACTGAGATATCTTGGTTTATTTTGGCACCTATGGATAAGCTGTGTGGTTACTGGGTTTGGATATTAGGAATAATAATAGTCCTGTCTGGCTTTTTCTAGCAGAAGGCTGTCCTTGCTCATCAATTGCACCAAGAAATATTTCCAGGAAGGCCTAGGCATGGATGGAAGTCAATTTTCCCCTCAAAGACATTTGAACTCTCTATGGTAGATTAGAAACATGGCCATGATTGTTATTTTCCCTGTATTTACATCCCCTTGCAATATGACTTTGCATATCCTCTCATCTAAGTATGAAGTCTATTTCCTTTCCCTCTGAGTGAGTCATGGCCCTGTAGCTTAAGCTGACCAATAGAATGTGGTAGAAGTAACATTGTGCCTGGTCTGGGCAAAGGTCTCAGGAGACCTTGTGGCTCTTGCTTTCACCCATTTGGAACACTAATCAGCCATCATGTAATAAACTAACCCATGTTAGTAAACTAGAGGATGGAGATCGTGTTATGTAGAGACAAGCTATCCCATAAGGCTGTGCTGTATTGGTTGGTTCCCAGCTGCTCTGGCAGCTGACTACAGAGGCATGAGCGAGTCAAGACCAGAAGATCCATCCATATGAGCATGGCACAAATTGTCAACCCACAGAATTGTAAGTTAAATGAACCATTGTTTTAAGTCACTAAGTATTGGGCAATCTGTTATTCAACACAAGTTAACAGATATAGTCAGTTAAGGGAATGACCAATAGAATCTCCAGTATAATCATCATAAAGGCCCAATAAGATCCTTAGTGGCAGTGACAATGCATTGTGCTACACGAACCATTTTGTCTTCTTCTTGAGCATACAGGAATACTACATTTCTCAGTCTTCTTGTATCTAGATAAGACCATATCACTAATTCTGCTGGATGGCCAGATACAATGTAAGCATAAATGATGAGTGTTATTTCTGTGCTGGAGTGGTTAAGTCAGTCAGTATGCTTTCTCAAACCCTCTTTTCACTTCATCTGGTCAACTGGATGAAACCATGATGACCTCTAAGGCTATGATGGCAGAGCCACAAGATCAAATCAGACTTAAAAGGGAGTACTCCACCTGTATCCACCTCTCATGTTAGCTACTTATGTTTTATTAAGCTACTGAGATTTAGAATTTGTTACAACAGCAAGCATTTATTACCTTAAGTTACCTAGTTAATGTCCTAGGGCTCTGAGGAAATTTATTTTCAAGAGATTCAACTTTTTTATTTTATTATTTATTTCTAGTTTTAAAATTAGACAATACATACATATGCTTCAAAATTCAAAAGATAAAGAAGTGCTTAGAAGAAAAAAAAAATTCTTATACCTGCCCATCCAGATCTTTTTTTGAAAGCCATATCAGATATTTCCTACTTCTTACTCAGAAATACTTTGTGGATAGGCAAACAACAAATATACATATATATGTAGCATATATAAAACAAATAGTAACAAGTTTTACATACTGTAGTGCAACTTTCCTTATATTACATAAATAGCTCCTTTATTTTTTCAGCTATATACTGTAACATTTGATGGGCATATTATAATTAATTTAACTATCTCCTAGCTGATTACCATTTGGCTGGTTTCCACTCTCTTGCTAAGATGTACACGCTGCAATGACCCCATCCTTATACAAAAGCAAATATCATTGGTCACAAGAGTTGACCTTAAAGAAAAACTACTAGAATTGGAATCAAGAGGTGTTATGCATTTGTATTGTGGTAGGAGGCTTCCAAATTTCCTCCACAGAGATTTTACAATTTACACTTTTATCAGCAATGTATGAAAGTACTGTTTTTCTAAGCCCTCCACAATACAGTGTGATAACCAATGTTTTGATCTTGGATGAGTTGATAACTTCTTCATTATAAATGCATTGTGAATTTTTTCATATGTTTAAGACTCATTGATTTTCTTTTGGTGAACTGTCATTTGCCAATTGTTCAACAATATTGGATGACTAATTATTTTCTTTGAGCAATAAGAATAGATAAAGCCCATATTGAGAAGTCGAGAGGATCTACTATTACTACTCTCACCTGAGCGTGTTCCTCAGAAAATCCAGATGGGAAAGAAACCACGGCTGATTCATTTGGACAGGAAACTCTGGCTTTATTTGAGGTGATATCCCTTTGGCCTACCAAGAGGCCTGGCACACAAGAAATACCCAGTAAATATTTACTAAATTCCTATTTAGCAAATGAGTGAATGCCAAATGAAGGAGCTTGAAAAAAGTATTTTTCGACACTGAATTCCTTCTAGAACTCGGTTCCTGCCCTTATGAATGGCTCCACAGGATGATCTTAGGTGCTGATAATCCAGGAATTCTGCATTCGTCTGGTACATCAGTTGGAAGAAAATGTGAGAGGACACTTAAGTCAGGGGCTGGGGATATGGGGTAAGGAGATACAGGTGGTGAGGGGATATGGGTGTAGCATTGGCATCTTCCTCTCCAGTCCAAGTTACTTGTACTGTCGCCTGGTGTCCAGTCTGACCCTACCCATTTCCTCTAACCCATTTTTCATTCAGCAGCCAGAGTGACTTTTCTAAAATGAATAACATTTCTTTACTTTCTTGCACTTACAATAAAGCACAAATTCCTTAGCCTCACAGCTTACAATTGCCACCTGCCCTGCAGGTCTCCAACTGGAGCTGCCTGTGGCTCCCCATCACCTCAGATCTGCAGCATCCCCTCTCGCACTCGTTCCAGTGTCCTGTGATTGTCCTCCTGCCCTGTCTTGTCTCCTCTGATGCTCTGGCTACTGTGAGCACCTTCAGGACCAGGAATGGGCCCCTGAGCTTCTATGTCCACAGCCCCAGGGTACCTGGCAGGTAGTGGACCCTTAAGGGCTATCTGCTGAATGGATATGAGAATTTAAATGATGGAGACAAAGTATCAGAAAGGGCATCTGACTGGTAAGGGGTTCTCCTTTCATGGCAGGGAAACTAATAGGGATTTGTTGAACACCTACTAGGAACAAGAACTTTATAGTCATTATCTCATTTAATACTCACAAAGATCCTGTGACTATTCCTACCTAACAAATAAGAAAACATGGCAAAGGGAGGTTAAATGACTTTCCCCTATAGTCACACAAAGGGTGAATGTTATAATTCACTCTATAGGTGAATTCTAGAGGCAAATTTTGTTCTCCTTAAAGGCAAAGCCCATGCGCTTTTTCATTACATCAGTTTCTCTCTCTTTGCTCACTGTGAGGTCTGTCCTATGGGTATGAATTGTTAATTCTCCCAGAATGCCTTCCCCTTTTCCTGGATAGTGACATTGAGATTGGCCGGCACAAAGGGAACTAACTCATCCTGCCCCTCCTTCCCTTGCTATCTCCCCTGGAGTTGCCTGTGATACCCCCTTGAGCCACTCCTGGTCTGAGCATCAGCGTTTTTGTTATCACACATTATCAGTGTTGAGTCTCCCTGGGACAAAGTGCTTATTGGAATCTTCCAGAAGCACACTTACCAAGCGTCCCACATCACAGAAGCTTTGGCCTTCTGGAAACAAGCCCCTTTGCATCAGCTTGAGATGGAATTAACCCCCCGAAGGACCCTATGCAGCCTCTATGAACCAATCAAAATTGGTTCCACATTGAGTTCCCATGGGTTTTATTTTATTTTCCCTCCAAATCTCATAGCTGTTGCAGTAGGCACCAGCCTCTGCAAGTTGCTTGGAAACTGCTTTGCATCAGCGGGCTCATCCAGGTCCCCATGTGCAGGCAGAGTGATAAGCACCATTATTTATTTATTTTTTTAAATACAGACATATAATTAGGGAAAACATTCTGATGTCTGCAAAGTCCGGCTGGCAACAAATAGCTAGTGAGAAAGGCCTCAAGGTGGAACAGAGCTGAGGATTTCAATGAGAAAATGAGCAAATAAGACCCCATTCACTCATCTCTTTGTAAACTTAGGGTTAGTGCCAATTTTAGGTGACTCAGTTTTTTTCCACCCCCAGCACAGGTTCTGCTTAATCCTTCAGAACTAAATATGTTTCTCAAGGGGGAGCCACTTTCAACTCCATGTTTACTACTCTGAAGGAGAACAAGGAAAAGAAGAGAGGATATGGCATAAAGGAGGACATCTGCTGCTTTGTCAGCCCAGCCTCCATTCCACCTTCTTCTGCTAATGGCCTTTGCTGTTGCACTGGGGTGTCACCTCTCCTCTCTTCCAGGTCACAAGGTTTGTTGGGGTGATTCTACACACTTGGCCCTAGGAAGCAGACATGTGACACAGGCCTGGCCAGGGGAATGACTGAGGACTTAACATGTGACCCATGCTGGTCACAGGAGAGTCAGTGCTGGGGTTTGGAATTCTGGGAAAGGTGGTGTTTTCTTCCTGTTGGAGTTGCAACCCTGGTAGGGTAGAAACCTGCCGGTCATCTTTGCTGCCATGTAGAAGGGCCTGCTGAGAATGAATCCAGTTAAATGAGGCCATAAATTTCCTTTGTCTCCCTTTATTTTACTTATGCCAATTTAACCGGTGCTTTAGTCATTTGCAGCCAAATAGTCCTGGAAATCAGTTGTGTCAACCCCCTACTTTCACCACAGATCTGCTTCTCACCATTAAGATAGGGCCAGGATAGAAGGATTTTGCTTCATGGTGCTCCAAGTAAGGTCTTGATACCTGCTGGTGGATGTTTTTTTCCTTCACAGGGAGAAAGGAGGAAGGAGGAATGTATGTGCTTAACAGCATGAAGAAAGGGAATGAAATCTTGAAATTGTCTTTGAAGTCAGCAGAAATATGCTTTAGAGTGCATGGACGTGGTGGCCAGAGAAACATCAGTCATGGGTTCTTAACTCCATGAATAAAAAGGCGACAGGATGCTTGCGTAATGAAGTTAAAGACAAGCTCAGAGATCTAGCTTGGCCAGGGATGTGGGAATTCCCAGAGGGTAATTGTACAGAGGCCAGTAGAGAGACGGCCTTCCTAATGCTGTTGGGTCATGGAAGCAGAGTGGTCAGGAGAGGGGGAGGGGAAGGGACAGTGTCAACAAAGGTACAACCATTGGAACCAAATTTGTAAGACTAGAGACTTCCCAGCCCTTTTAAGCCAGGCCTCCATTGCTGGGTGAGAGGATCCTCCTGTTTTCCCCCACCCCCTCCTTTTCATCCTACATCCTCTTCTCTTCTCTTATCTGTTTTCCATCCTGGACAGTTTTCATGGAGTGAGAGTCCAGTGGGAAGGTGTGGTTGTGGGGAGCCATGTATCCACCCCTGGGAGTCCAGCATGCAAGCTTTAAATTGCATCAGGGCGGAAGTAGGTTAGACCGAAGGAGGAACCAAGCAGGACTCCTAAAAGAGCCCACATTGGTTGCCATGGCAATGTGCTGACTCTTTCCCTGGAGGAATTTTAAAATAGGTCACACTTTCTTTTTTATGGGAGGTTGAGAGTCCTGCCAGAAATGATGATGGGACTGGCAAAGGACTCAGCATGAAAGGTCAAATTCTGTCAAATCACAGATTTCACTTACAGAAGTCTGTACAAAAAGACAACTCCCTTTCCTCAGCTGGACTGCTCCTACATGTCCCTGTTTGCAGCTTGGGAAACACATGTGGCCATCCAAGAGATGCAGGGGCCTGTGTGGTTCTGGTTCCTTGACATGCTCTCTCTGGGGGTAAACGCCTGAATGTCACCTGGATGCATCCATGCATCCTTCACAGCAGGTGTCAGTGCCTCTTCATGGCTTTGCTGCCAGTCTTGGAGCAAGGGCCCCTTAAACATCCCTATCTTCTGTTACTAGCTCTTTTAGATCCAGACTTGACTCCCTGATCTGCCTCTTACTAGCTATGAGATTCAGTCAGACTACTGAAACTTTTAGAGTCCTGGTTCCTAATCTGTAGTAATTGGGGAATGCGTCACCTACCCGGAAGCACTAGGGAGAGGATGAGCTGAGATAGTGCAGAGAAATGGCCTGTATCTGGCACAGAGTAGATATGTAAGCATTATCAGCTATCTTTTCATCTCTTTTACAGGAAATTACTCAACATAGAGCAGTCATACCTCTTGAGGATTCCGGTCCCAGCTCAGTATCCCTTAGGCCGAGGTGACTTCCCTGAAGCCCTGCCTCATGGAGATCTCACCTGTACCCTCTTATAGTCTCCTTTATTCTCATTTCAAACTTGTACTTACATGTTTATGATCATTTAATTAACATCTGCCTCCTCCACGGTATGTACAAGAGGGCAGGGACTTTGCCACGTTCTGTGCTGTATCCCCAGTGCCTGGCACACAGTAAGGGTTCAGTAAATGTTCGTTGAATGAACAAATGAGTGATCTGATACCCTGCTTGGTAGCTGCATATGTCTTTGCTTAATAAGGCACGGGGGAAATAAAGACATTGCTATCTAATAAATGTAAAATTTCTCTGGGAGGAAGAAAATCTCTGCCAACAAGTACCCATGTGATGTTTATAAATAATGAAATGGGCCCTTGGTGGTGAAAAAGTGAGTAACTCTGAGTTTCACAGTCTGGTTGAATTTTGCTTTTGTTTGCTCTAGTTTAATGTAGCAATCTTCAAAATTTGCATCTGTTCCTACCACTTGCTGAATTCCATGGACTAGATTGCATCTATGTTGCTTTAGGTTCTTGGCAGAGATAGTTAGCTCAAAAATCTATTCCTAATTATTGCTCCTCAGATACCTATTGAGGTATTTCTCTCTTTCTCCCCACACATTATCATGGCTGTGAAGATATTGGTTCCTTCAACTATCCTGCATTTGTGGACACAGTGACAGCCACATCATAGCCCAGGGCACATGCGTATGCTCATAGGCATGTGTGCACACATTTGCATATGTGTGTAAGCATATGCGAAGGCCCTGGACAGCAGGGTTGGCGGATGATCTGCATTTGTCTGCTGCGGCATGAAGGAGCCATTCCTGCGGAAATAAGTGCTGAAATTGGAGTCAGGTGAGTCAGGAAGGGAACATGCACACACACATATACAGTTGGTCATTGTAATGGCCTTTTTGCCATGAAATAGAAGATAAACTAAACAGAGAAAGGGGACTAAGAAAACCATGATGAGAGAATCAGAGATGGGAAAAAGTAAAGACTCTGATTTCTACACTGGGCCATGTGGAGGCTCAGAGTTAAGAGAGCTCTTCTGCTTACTTCTGTGGCCCTGAACTCTGTTTTCCTCATTCCAGTTGAAGATGAACTTCTTCAGGACCAAACCACACCAAAATTTCCTTTACATCCTCAGGGACTGCATAAGGGTTTCTTGGAAAGGCTCATTGGATCACTGACGCCTGGTAACCCTCCTAGAATTTCTTTAGTTATGGAGAAAGAGATGGTGGCAGAAATTGGCAACTGTCTCTTTTCTACTTCTATCGTAAATGTTGAGTTGGGAAGAGGTTGCCCAGTCAGCAAGTGGATTTTGCAGCTATGCTTACTAGGTATGGTCACGTGACTTACTCTCATCAGTAGAATATGAAAGGAAGTGTGTGCCCCTTCTGGGCCAAGGCTTTTAGGAAGCGTGTGAGCATGTGCTTATTCCTTTTTTGCTGGTTGGATACAGATGACATCTAGGCCTTAGGGAACAGGGTATTGCTAGATGGAATAATGCTGGTCTTTGAATGACCATGTGGAGATGAGCCACCTACAGACTTGACTGTCCTTCCAGCTATGTGAGCAAGAAACAAATTTTTACCATTTCAGATCAAGATGTGTTTGGAACTATTTCTCACAGTTTCTCGATCCACACTGAATAATACAGAGGCTGTATTAGTCTAGTCAAGCTGCTGTAACAAAATACCAGAAACTGGGTGGCTTAAATAGCAGAAATTTATTTCTCATAGTTCTGGAAGCTGGCAAGTCCAAGATCAAGTAACATTGGTTGTAGTCTGAAGTCTTTTCTTTTGACTTGTAGCTGGACGGTATTTTAGTATGCTCATGTGATCTCTTCTTTGTGTGTGTCTGGGATAGTGGAGAGAGAGACAGAAAGCACAATCCCATCTGGTACCTCTTCTTATCAGGGCACTAATTCCATCCTCAGGGCCCTACTCTCATGACCTCATCTAACCCTAAACACCTCCCAAAGGCCTTATCTTAAAATACCATTACTTTAGGAATTAGAGCTTCAACATATGCATTTTGGAGGAACATAAACATTCAGTCCAGAACAGATGGAATACTCCAAGTCTGAGCCAATGGAGAGGGGAGGGAAGAGATGTTCCCCAAATCTGTGTGCATATGTTCTGTCACATACTTGTTCATGACCAGACGTGGTGGCTGATTCTCCAGAAAGGTTCTGACCATCTTTAGTGGGGCTCAAGATGGCCATCCTATTTTGAATAGGTAATTCATTTATGTGGTTCAAATATTGAAACATTTTGAAAAGATATATAGTGCCCACTCTATCCCAGACCTCAGCTCTTTCACTCATTTCCCTAGCACACAAAGAGGCACCATCTCTTTTGGGTTCCTTTTGTATCCTTCTAGGGTTTATGTAAATATAAGCATATTTATGTATGTAATATACAGTTGTCCCTCTGCATCTGAGGGAGATTAGTTATAGGCCCCCCCCCACAGATGTCAGAATCTGAGGATGCTCTAGTCTCTCATATAAAATGGTGTTGTATTTGCATGTAACCTATACAATTCTCCCTGTACTTTAAATCATCATCATCTTTGGATTACTTATAATACTTAATACAATGTAAATGCTGTGTAAATAATTGTTATGTTGTATTGGTCTTCAAAATTTTTATTATTTTTTTTTATTGTGCTATTTTCTATTGCTTTAAAAAATATTTCCTGTCCATTATTGGTAAAATTTGTGGATGTGAAACCCTCCCATATGGAGGGCTTTCTCACACACACTCGTACATACATACACACATTTTTTCTTACACAAAAGATAGCACACTAAAACGCTCTACATTGTACATTAACGATGAACCTCAGATACCATTCCATGTCAGTATATAGAGAGCTGCTTCATTTTTTTTACAGCTAAGTAGTATTTCATTAAGGGGCTATTATAATTAATTTAACTGGTCCCTTCTTGATGAACCTGTGAATTGTTTCCAGTTGTTTGTTGTTACAGGTAGCGCAGCAAGAATAATCTTTTCCATGAAGAGTTTGATGGCTATTTCCTTTGCTTCATTGAGTATAGCTCCTGGGAGGTTCTGGGGGCATCTTCAGGCTCAGCACTTTGGATTTAATTTTTCTAGAGGCTCCCACTATTCATTGTGGTGCTCAGCAGAGCTAAGAGAGTGTAGGCAGATCTCAGTCCCAGTGAAGTATCTTGGAATATTCCAAGGTAGGAGCTATCATGCTTCCAGATTCCTTGTGTCTCTCCCAACCAGGGTTTGTGTGTCTGTGCCCTGTTCTCTTATAACATAGTGCTTATTAGATCTCTAGAGCTGCAGAAGCTGAGTGGTTCAGAGCCAGGGCTGACTCAGACAATTTGGGCTTGATTCCTGCCTCCATCTTTTCTTAACTCTGTGACCATAGGCAGGTGTTTAATCTCTTGAGAAGGTCTTAGCTTCTTTAGCTATAAAATGGGAAAGACAATGATAGAGTTATTGTGTCGATTATAGAGGATAATGTAAATAAAACACTCAGCACAGTGAATGGCACAAAATAAGTGCAAGTATTAAATGCTCTTGGCAAGAATAAATCTTCTCTGATTGGCATTGTATCTGACCTGTAACGCTCTTCCCACTTTTCTTGCTTCAAACTGTGGTTAAATGATGTTTAGAGGCCACCAGCAAGTTCCTATTTTTTTGTCACATTTACTCCACCGATCAACTGTCCTCAGAGACAGACTGACGTGGCGTATGTCACGCAGAGGCTTTTGGCTTGAGAGATGTCAGCTCAAAATGAAGTAAACTCGTAACTTTAAAGAATGACAATTTCATGAAAAAATGTTCTCTCCCTTTTTAAAGTTGTTTTTAATCTGGCCAAATCAAGTAACATTTACACCGTGTCAGTGCAGCACAGAGGGAAATTGAGAGCAAAACAGTTTCTAGCACATCTGGCTGATTTAGACAGACCAGATTGTTGTCCACAACAGATGATCAGGCTCAAGTTATGGGTCTGAGGGCCACTGGGTAGCTGTAACCTTAATTGAGGACTTTCTTTTTATCATTAGAATTTGGCAGCATGTTTGATATATAGTAGGTGCTCAAAAAATATTGGATAAATGAACGAGTCGATGAATGGAGAGAGATTCTGTTAATGAGTAAGAAAATTTTAAAAAGGAGTAAATTCATGCTTTGGGAGAGGACCAGTTATTGTTCTATGTTGGCTTTACTTCTCTTCATAGGTCATCATTTCCTCTGGCTAGGAGTTGGTTTTATTCAATAATCATAATTTATTGAGTGCTCTCCTCCTGAAGGCCTAGTGCTAGGGCTGGTGGACACATAGGGGTTGCCAATTCTCTGTCATTTAATTTTGAATTAGAAAACATGTTAGCCTGCTAAGGATTAAGATGTTATAGGGATTGGCCCTGCAACAATTGTGCTGCAGAATTCCAGCACTTTAGAAATCCAGGTTTGAATGTTTTCTGCTTATGATGATCCAGGTATAAAAATCATCACCAAATAGGAATGAGAATGGGGAATGGGGCACCTGATAAATAACCCAGGCCTGAATCTGAGCTCAAACATCCCACTCCTGCCATACATCCCACATCCCTGGCGAGAAGGGAGACAGGAAGGCGTCAATGAATGGGATCTCACAAGTACCAGTGGCCTCTGCCCTGACCCTCAGGTCTAGCCCCGCTTCCTGCTATTATGTTGTCAATGGTTAAATGCAGCCCTGATCCATCCTATGGAAGGCAGAGACTCGCTCACCTCCTGAGGGGAAGATGTGTGTGTGTTCTCAGCTGCCAGTTGACTTCTGACCTTAGGTAATTAGGAGGGCTTGGTAAATTGTATCTGAGTACGCATATTAATGGTGTGACCTTCTTGTATACCTGGCCTGACACAAGCATGCTGCCTTCATATTCATAATTACTATGTTCTCTGTTTAAATGCTACCTGTAAGGATATTTCCCCTTTTATTTTTATTGCTTATTTGTTTATTCTTCCTGCTTTACATGGTTTTGCATTCTTTGTCCTGTACCAGGCAGCATGCTAGACTAAATTTTCTGTGTAAAAACCCTGATTTAGAATAAAGATGACTAATTAAGCACAAGTCCATATTTCCCTAATAATAGAGAATGGAATGAGTGGAAGGCTGAGGAGAATGTCTCAATTGCAGAGGGAAGTGAGTAGCTATGTCTTATTGAGATTGTCCTGTGCCAGCCACTGTGCTAGGTGATTTATCTATTATTAGCTCAGTTCTAACAAAATACTTCAAAAAAGGGGCCATTTTCTCATTTTATAAATGAAGAAATCAAAGCTCAGAGATGTTAACTCATAGTAGACCACCCAGCTGCTGAGTGATAAGGAAGTGTTGGTTCTTTATGGGCTCTACCACTCAAGGCAAAGACTGCAAACTGTGGACCACACCTGGCTTTGCTTGGTATACACAGTGTTTAGAAACCATTCAAATTAGGGTACCACATTTAAAAGCCAGGAAATTTCTCATAAAAAGGTAGGCCTTGGGCTTCTCATGAATATCTGGCCACAATGGGTCTCTACACCTGTGGTTGGCTTACAAATCATGATAAGGTGCATGGTATGAGGTAGGGGTGCTGGGGTAGATGGTAGGGCTGCGGGGGATGAAGCAATGATGAGGCAATGGACATATTAGAGAATATTCTGGAGCCAGCTCAACAATACCAAGCTCAACTGAAGGACATTATGAAGTTTGAGTCATTTTGAGTCTGGACTGCGTAGAGTCTCGTGGAAGGGCTCCACTAGTTGATCTCTGAATTTCCATCTAATTCTGAGCTTCCTTAGATCTTGCTTCCACTGGAAAACCATTTGCTTTCCTCATTGTGAGTGGGTTTATCATCATGGCTACTGAAAAGTGACTTCACCATCAAGTTCACCACTGAGCAGCAATCTTGTGTTGACAGTGATCAGCACTGCTAGGTTTACAACTCCAGAGCTCCATTTTTATGGTATTCCATGTGAATGGTGCCTCCTGGGGCGGAGCATATAGCAGCCATCTGGTGGTGTGAGCCACTGTACCAGGTGGATGAGGTAGTAAGATAGTCTTTCCTCCAGGGCTCAGTGCCTGGAACAGTGATGGAGACTTGAAAAGTCTGCACAACTAAGGAAATATGTCAGCCACATCTGTGGAGTGCTAGATTAGAATGTATGAAAAAGTATGCAAAGCAGGGACTGGTGTTTCAGATTTGGGTAGGATGAAATTGAAGGCTATCACATGGCTTTTCATTCTGGAAAGGTGTCATGAAAAAGGCCTATATTTATGAGAATTCATGGTGAAGAGAGCCTGCCAGTTGGACTGTAGTTAGGAATAGTAATGAAGGGAAAGAGAAAAATAAATATTTTCAGAGGAAAAGACTTTTTCTAAGAGCTTTTCCCTCCATACTGAAAAAAAAATTCCGATGAAGCATTTCTTTGGGCATGAAGACAATTATTCAAAGAAAAAAAAAGAATCACTGCCTCATTTTGTTACCCCCAAATAGTTTTAACAAATATATACACTAGGAAGATTTTATGTTCTTTTATGTATTTTTCTATAATCATACATTCCTTTTTTCACTAGCTCAAGTATAAATAAGCTTTTTTTGAGGGGTGGGGGAAGTCCATGTATATTTTTAATTTCAAGTTCAAAAGAGAGCAAAGTCAAGGACTTTAAGAAGAAACAGGAAGGAAGAATTTTGCTTTCAGTCAATTCATTCAAGATCTCAGAGCCTTGTTGACTCATTAAGTCCATTAGATAATGAACAGGCTGCTTAGGATTTGCTACTCAGGGACGACTCTGGATGCTCAGACTCTGGGGCACTTGTACTTCTAGTGAATGAATGAACTTTAGAATTTTGCCAGACAGATTTCTCCTGCAACATGGCAGCAAGAACTTTGCACCACACACTCTCTAACCTCTGCCTTTCTCAAAGAATCCTCATTCTGTCATCTTCTGCTTGCTGTAAAGGAATCAGCCCATCTTCCCATCCATATACTAAGCCGTGGATCATAGCTGGAGAGAAAGATGATTAATTCTGAAGAAATCTCGAGCTTTGCGGTTATAACTGCCTCATCCCATTCCCACAGAATTTACCGCTATAAAACAAATGCTGCTCCTGTGACATTTGTGAATCTGTTAGGCAGCTTTTTATCTGGCCTTGAGCATGGAGCCTCAATGCAAGGCAAGCCAGAAAATCAATGCTCTGGAAGCAACCTTTGACCAATCACTGAAAGGAGTTGGTAGATAATTGCCCCAGATTTTGCACTCCTTGATAACTTTGAGCTATATTTCCTACACCAGATCCCAGAACTCACTGCTAAGACTGAGGTCTAATTGTCCCAGCAGTAGCTTGTTTGCTAACATTATTGGTTGGCTTTCTTTCCCTGTCTCACTTCCCCACTCTGCTAGTATTTCCCAGATTATCTTCCTAAACAACTATTTCCACTCAAATCCTTGCCTCAGTATTTGCTTTCAAGGGACCCCAAACTAAGCCTGTTGAAAGGATAAAAAAGAAATTCCAGAAGCATAAATTGACGATCCTGGTAGCTGTGAAAGAGACTGATGAGGCAAAATCAGAAGGGGCAAGGGATGAATCTGGTAAGTTTGGGACTCTTTTAAATCCTTTCTTTTTTTCTCAGCACTTCCCTGTAAATGAGGCCTTCTATGGTTTTCAGGATTTCAGAGGTCATAATAAAATTTTGATGTGTGGATATATAGCACCTAACAGAATGCCTAGCACATAACAGATGCACATAGTAGGTGCACATCGTTGTTGCTGAATCCAAGAGTATGGCATCCCAGGTCAGACATGTTTTCCAACTATACCATGTGCATTACTGCTATGTCAGTTGCCCATCTCTACCCTTCTTGCTGAACTGTTTCATTGCTTCCCCCCTTATCTTTGCTGTGGTAAGTGCTACATTTGCCTCCCCCTGTGAACTTCCATATCTGCTTGTTCACTGAGGCTGGCCTCATGGAGTTCCCACTTGGCCTTCCAGCTCAGCTCCCCAGGTTCACCATACCCTTTGGACTGGCTCACTTTGGTATAAGTCTGTTCCAACCACCTGTGGCCAACAACTCACCAAAATTATTTTGTGCATTGAGCTTCCCCTTCAGGAATGTGAGTGGAATGGTTTCTTCATGTAGGTGTATACAAGAAAAGAAAACAATTGCTTGCATCTAGAGTTCTCCAAAGGCCAAAACACCTCTATGGTTAAGAGGGCTTCATAGGGAGAATTTGAAGACATCAGCATTTCAAGGCCTTGTGATCTTCTGGGTAGGCCTCCCATGTGGTTCCTATAGTCCATCCAGTATCTTATTTTTATTGAGAAGGCTTTTATGTTTTCATTACTAGGGAAAACTGACAACTTCCTATGGTCTCATTCTGATTTTAATTAGAATATTAATCAGCTATACCCTGAAAAATTTTGGCTAAAAATCCACAATGCAATATACTAAAATTCCTAGGAACATAGCCAATTTAATTTGTATTAGATATTTTGCCCCGGGTTAGCATTAAGGACTTATTATTGTATGCCTTATGTAGCTATTATTATTATAAATGTGCATATTAAAATCATATTTCATTCAGGGAGAAACCTCTCAGCTTCTAGAGTCTTAGTGACTGTGTCCTTATTCCTAAAGGAATTCAGTACCTCCTTTGTGACATTTCTCATGGTAGATCTAGCAAGGAACTGCTTAATAAGTGTCCTTCTGTAAGGACACAGTTCACCCACTGTTTTAATGGCTGCACTCAGGACACAGAAGAATAGCAGGTGATGGCCCTCTCTATGACTTACTTCAAAGAGCTTTCCACATCCACAATAATTTATGATGATGTGATGATGGGGGAAGTGCAGGAAGCCATGATGTATTTTGTGGGGCCTCTAGACTTGTCTGGAAGTCAGAAAAGGCCTCTGAAGCACAGAATATGTAAACCAAGACCTGATGGTTGTGAAAAGGGTGGTGTGTGGGAGGAATAAATAAAAGTTCAGGATGGCTGCATTATAGACAGTGGAGTGGGATTGGCAAGAACAGGGCTGGGGAGCCTGGCTGGGGCAGGCAATGGAGAACATGAAGCCTTGGTAAAGCAAAGAGACCCGGGTGGGGGATAAAGACTGAAGAGTCTCAACACAAGGAAGGTCTTTGGAGCCATGGATTCTGTTGGAATAGTCCAGAAGAATGTGGCATATGAGGAAAGAAGTCCCAGGAGAGAGCCCTGAGGAACTTTCTGAAGGTACAGGAAGAGGATACCAAGAAGGAGTGACCAGAGTGGCTCTGGAGGGAAACCAGGACACCCTAGTGCAACCCCAGCTTAGGGAAATGTGTAGTAGGACTGACCAGACATAGCTGACACCTCAAATGCTGCTAAAAGATCAAGCAAGATGCATCCCCACAAAATCTGAACTCAATCTCCTATGCCTGTCTATGACCCCGGAATCTAGCAGCCAACTATTTGAGCTCCCACCCCCTGGTGCATATTTATAGCCAGTTTCTGCTCCTGCTCATCATTTTTTGTTGAACTTAAAGATATTTTCATAATTACAAGAACTGTATGCAGTATCCATAGGTGTTCCACTTAAACTCTCTATGCCATTTTGATGAGAAATCTTTTTCCAGGAATATAATCATTGTTTTTCTAAATTCACTGCTATCATCATTACATAAATGTGTATTTATTTGAAGTAGTGGTTCTCAAATGTGGTTCCTGGACCAGAATCATCAGTGTCACCTGATGTGACAGAATTCTAAGGTGGCCAGAGATCACTGACTTCCCAGTGTACATGCCCTGTGTAATCGTCTCCCTTTGAATGCAAGTGGGACTTGTGAATATGATGGATATTACTCCCATGATTATGTTAGAAGAAGAAGGAATTTTGCAAATGTAATTAAGGTCCCTAATAAATTGACTTTGGATTGATCAAAAGGGAGATGATTTGGGCTGTGCCTTTCTTGAAAGAACAAATTCAAAGCATGAAAGAAATTTCTTCTGCTGGCCTCAAGATAAAGAAAATTCTCATATGGTGAAAGGCCTCTGAAGGGCTTAGCTACATGGCAAGGTCATGAAGGTAACCTCTGGTCCCTGGCTAACAGCCATCAAGAAATAAGAGCCCTAAAATCCTACACCCATAAGGAAGTGAATTCCACCTATAGCCAGCACATGAACTTGGAGGAGGACCCGGGGTTCCAGAATGAAATCCAGCCCAGCTGCCACCTTGATTTCAGCCTCGGGGGAACCTGAGCAGAGGACTCAGCTAACTTGCATTTGAATTTTTGATCCATGTAAATGTGAAATACTAGTGTGAGTTTTTTATGCTTTTAAATTTGTGATAATCTGTTACTCAGCAATAGAAAACAAACTCACCTTGGAACTTGTTAGTGATACAAATTCTTGGGCCTCTTCCCAAATATACCAAATCAGAAACTGGGGCATGGGAAGTGCCTAGAAACCTGAGCATTAACCAACCTTCCAGGCTATTCTGAGTCTCACTAAAGTCTGAGTCATTATTTCACAGTATCCTCTAAGTACTCAATCTTATGTTGATGACATGGCCATAATTAATAATAGAGTACAATGATCATTTGTGGAGCACCTTACATATGAAGCCCTTTCAAATACATTATCTTATAGACTCCTCCATCCTTTAACTCTCATAAGATTGCCACAGTTCCATTTTACAGATAAGAAAGCTAGGGCAGAGCTGTGACTGGATTTAAATTTTAGACTTGCTGAAACTGGTATTGGAATAAAATCTTGTGTGACACAACACAGCTCCTATCAGGCATCTGTTGGCTTTTGGAACATTTTATAATGTATTGATGAAAACATGGATTTGTGGAGTACAAGAAACTTACTCTGGATTCCTGTGGCCCTTGGAGATCACCTTTGTTGGGCTTACCAGACAGCAGAAGTAAGCTGGACTGGGAACTGCATTCACTTCCCACTCATGGACACTCATTCATGATTCCCCTCCACTCATGATGGGTGCCTGTTGAGCTGGCACAGAAAGCTGGGGCTGGTGGCTGGAGCAAGCTGGCAGTGGTGGAAGCCCAGGGAACCTGTCTGTTAGAGACCAGAGCCCAGGCTGCTTTACCTTCAGTGGCCCATCTTTAGAACACTCCCAGGTAGATATTTATAGAGGTAAACACTCTGCTGCAAGCTGGGCTGTCCTTTGATTAACATAATAAAATGATCTCTCTGTGCCCTCTAGTAGTTTCTGTGAAGCTCAACCTAACTGCACTGGTGATAGGGTGACCTTGACATTCCTACTCACACAGACACACACGGCCACCACAGGGCTGCATGTTCAGCCATTGGCCTGTAAATTTCTGGTCATTGATTAGAGATCACTGGACTGAAAGCTTTGCCTGGCATTGTCAGTTCATTTGTGGAAACCCCCTATTATCCCAAACATTCAAATCACTGATGTAATTATTCCTATTAAGTGCAATTATTTTGGTAAACTAATTAAAAAGCCAGTGGGAGTGGGGGGGGAGGTAAATGATACAAAGATAGTGAGGAGAAAACAGCTAAGTACACTGCCACCAAGTAACTGCGTTTGGTGGGGAAATGGTCACATGGTCTCTCAGTGAGTTAAATTATAGGAAGCTTAGGATTTTCACAAGAATGGGGTTTAGCAGAAATAAAAGATTTGATACCGAACATATCAAACATGGGTAGCTACTCTTGTTTCAGGAGTAAGATGCCACAGTACCCTAAACAACTTCTTGACTAAACACCCCAAATGTGGGTTAAATATTTGAAAATGCATTGTTAATGTTGAGCTGGCACAGAAAGTGGAGTTCTTCAAACGCCAATGTAGCGTGACAGTGGGAACCAAAAGGGGTTCAGCCAGCACCAAAACTGGCCTCCACTCAGGCTTTTCCCACCCAAACACACAGACCCTGACAGTCACAGGGCCATAGTGTTTGGCTGACATCCTGGTGGGAGACTATCTTATGTAAGCTTTGATATAAGCTGTGACCACAAAAGGCTACACCCTCAACCTCAAAGTCAGGTGAGTGAGAAGTGAATCTATCAGGTCCAGCAAGGAACTGGAGCTGCGCTGCCCCGAGCAGGAGCTGGACATATGTCTGTTGACTACTTGAAATGTGCCCAACAACCAAGGAACTGGATTTTTAATTTCACTCAGTTTTACTTAATGTGACTTAAATTTGAATAGCCACAAAGGGCTGCTGGCTACCCTGTTAGGCACTGCAGAGCCAGAGGGTACACCCAGAGAGCCCTCAGAGTGCCTTACGAAGTGTGTTGTTGTTGTTGTTGTTTTGAGACAGAGTCTCACTCTGTTGCCCTGAGTTGAGTGGCCTGGCATCTGCCTAGCTTGCAGCAACCTTATGATCCTCCTACCTTGCCTCCCAAGTTGCTGAGACTTTAAGTACCAACCATGATACCTAGCTAATTTTTCTATTTTTAATAAAGGCAGGTCTTATTCTTGCTTAGGCTGGTCTTGAACTCCCCAACTCAAGGGCTTCTCCATCCTCAGCCTCTTCCACTGGTAGCGTCATAGGGGTGAGCCACCATGCCCAGCCAAGAAAGTGGTTTAAGTCACAAAATGGTGTGTCTGGGTGGTATCTGCTGATGTGGTTACATGACATCCCACACTTGTCTGGCAGTGTGGACCAGCAGGCAGGGAGCTCATGCATCACGCCCTCTCCTTAGGCCTTAGGGGTGAGTGTTCCAGAAAGGGACAGAAACCTTGGGGGAGAGATGTTTAGAGACCATCTTAATAAGGGATGTGGGCCCCCTGACCATGTGGGGACACACTGGAGGGAGGTTGGCATGTTTTCACCAACAAATGCCAGCAAACCCTACCATGGGGGGCTCTGCTCACTGGGCTCACACTTCACACGCCTGGTCATAAACCCGCCCCCCTCTGGGCAGCAGGTCACCGAGTGCTCCTACCCTGGTTCACTGGACGTGAGGTGAGGAGCCCTCTGTGGATCAGAGGGGAAGAGCTGTGTCCAGGGTCACAGGGCCACTGAGTGCTGAGCCCTGAGACAGGACCCACAGCAGGCTTGATCACAACTGGTGCTGCTGTCTCCTGATGGATCCGTCTAGGAAGCTCCTGCTGTCAACCAGACAGGGCCATGGAACACAGTAGCACACACAGTGCTGAAACACTCTTCTTATTTCATTTTGCTTCACAAGGCGGTAAGGTCCCACCAACACTCACAGTCTAGATCAGTGTCAAGGAGAACAGAGTTGAGTAAAAGAGGTCACAGGGAAGGGAAGCAGAAATGTCTGCTGGCCCATCCTGAGCCGTGGGTAAGATATTGTAGTCACCCACCCAGAGATTTGCTGTCATCAGTGTTTCTGTCAATCTTGCTTGCAGATGAAGAGAATAGGCCTCAGAGAGCTTATGTGATCCTTCAGGGTGCAAACATGGTGAGTGGCAGGGCAGGATTTGAAGCCAGATGTGCCATGGCAACCCTGAAGCCACTCAGGATAGAATGGAGACCACTGTGTCCTCCACCAAGACTACTGTGGCTGTCCGTGCTGGTCACCCCTATGGCGGCCCCAGGTTCACAGCAGCCTCTGCTCCACTCACCCTGTGCTGCACATCTATACCCTAGTGTGATCTTCTGTTTATCCTGGTAAGTGGCAGGGTAGGACTGTCTTCAAATGCTTCAACTCCTGCCCTGCCACTCACCAGAATAAATAGAAGATCACACTAGGCTATACATGTCATGTGATGTGATGAGAAGACTAGGCTGGCAAATAGGAAGGCCCAGAGAAGGGGAGAGGAATTTAGAGTCTGGGGTGGTGGGGGTGGTGGGACCTGTAGGCTAGGTGGTAGTGGAGAGGTTCTGGGTCCCCCTCCCTCACCTTGGGAACCTTTCATGACTTCTACTTTGCTCTGTGATGAAGGGTCTGGAACTCTCTAGTACAAAGCTCATATCCTACCTCCTGCTGGCTGAGGCAGCAGTATGAGGTTCAGATGATGGAGAACCTTCTCCTCTTTCTTGGAAAACTTAGGAAGCCATAGGGCATCAATTCCAGTTTTTACTTGTCTTATGAATGGGTTCCTCTAGCATCCTTCCTCCAACAAGGGAGTCAATTTCTACCAATATTCAGAAAAAAGGAGACAATAAGCAGATAAGGGAAGTCACAAAGGGACTCTATTTGATTTTTCTGGTTCTCTTTCCACTATTGTAAATCAGTTCTGTTGGTATGGAGAGATATCTGAGATAGGAACACTGTTGTGTCTGCATAATACAACCCTGTCATGCAGACAAGGCATTGAATGGGGACTAGGGTTTCCATCTGAAGCTCCCACAGCCTCTTTCTGGGTTTGGTTGAACACTGTTATGTAAAATTCCAAACACAGTGATTCAGGTGCCAGAAATCAAATTCTGAGAGTTCAGGACAGAGAAGGAGAATAGTGTGCTCTAAAATTTGTTCATGAGTTGCCTTCTTACTTTAGGTGTCTTGGTGTGAGTGTTTCCTTAGTGTCAGGGGAAATCTGAAGAGCAATGTTGAGTTTCTGAAAGTCTCTGAGGAGATTCCAGAGCTCGCTCTCTGTCCTCAGGAGTGGAATCCTATCTGATGGAGCATTCAGCAATTGTAGATTTGAGACTTTGTGTCTGTCTTCAAATGTGGACTATTAATTAAAATACACCAATTGAGGATCATGTTCAGAAAATGCAAAGAAGGGGAAATAGGAAAAAGGTATGTCCATTTTAAAATGATTACCTTTTACTTTCTGTTTTAGATAAGATGGAGTAGACACATTTTTTTCTATTCCTCCTACTAAACATAGGTGAAAACTCTGGACAATATAAACAAACATAAAAAAGCTCTGAAAGGTGGAGAGAAGAAGACAGATCAGCTAGAAGTCTCAGGAATCAAGTGACAACACAGCAGTGAATTTTCTTTCTTTTTTTTTTAAATTATTTTATTTTTTATTTATTTTTATTTATTTATTTATTTATTTATTTTTTATAGTGGAGAAGGGGCAGGGAAAGAAGGCAGGGGAAGAGGTGCGTGACAGGGTCGGGCCAGTGACATGGTACCACCTTGGCTGTATCTAGGTAGAGGCAGTTTCAGGCCGGGCCTTGCTGAGTCTTTGCTATGCGGAAGTAGCTCAATGGATCTACTTCTAGTCAGGCTCGGGAAGTTGCACTAGGCCTCAGGCACATGGCAGGGCCCAACAATTCCCTCTTTTGTTTTTTGTATGGTGGAAAAACATAGCCCCTGTCTTAGGTTGCCTGCTCTTG